>CAUYLG010018982.1:0-48102 GCA_963573385.1 Cacajao melanocephalus | reverse complement strand
TCGAGATCAGCCTGGCCAATATGATGAAACCCTGTCTCTACTGAAAATACAAAAAGTAGCCAGATGTGGTGGCGGGCGCCTGTATTCCCAGCTACTTGGGAGGCTGAGGCAGGAGAGTCGCTTGAACCTGGTAGGCGGAGGTTACAGTGAGCAGAGATCATGTCACTGCCCTCCAGCCTGGGTGACAGAGAGAGACTCAGTTTTTAAAAATTATTATTATGAAGGAAGGGAAATGATTTTTTTTTTTTTTGAGACAAAGTCTTGCTCTGTCAGAAGGCTGGAGTGCAGTGGCACAGTCTCAGCTCACTGCAACTTCTGCCTCCCAGGTTGCTGGGACTACAGGTTGTGTGCCATCACGCCTGGCTAATTTTTGCGTTTTTTAGTAGAGATGGGGTTTCACCATGTTGGCCAGAATGGCCTTGATCTCTTGACCTTGTGATCCTCTTGCCTCGGCCTCCCAGAGTGCTGGGATTACAAATTATTTAAATACTATCTATGTTTTGAATCGATTTTTTTCCTGTTATTTAGCCACCTTAGCTCTGAGAACATAGCAGTGATCACACACACACACACACACACGCACGCACGCACACACACACACACACACATACATTAGAATGAATTGAATCACTCTCCCTTTTCCCTGTTTTCGGACCATATCACAGTTCAGCTGTGTCTGGTACTGCTGATAAACTTGTACGCCAGTTTTTAAATTAGCGCTTCTCATCTACAAACCCAGTCTTCACTACCTGCCCAGTGAATGTGGATATGAGCCCTCTTCTCCTTTGCCAGCTGGCACAGTGCTATGTTTTGTCAGTAGAGGGTGCTGGAGACATTTCTGAAGGAAGGGGAGAGGCAATCTGCCGTGGGTTCTGGGAGCGTTCTGCCCAGTACTATTTACCTGGGTCATTTCTCAGGGTTGTGTTTGCAGTGTGAAACCTTGAGGACAAAGAGCAGGATAGCCTACTACTTACTATAAAAGCGGTAGATTTCCCAAGCTCCGTGGATTCCCACCTGGGATCCTCTGTCTTGTTCCCGTGGGAATTGAGGGGCACAGGGAAGTGACCCCAATATGATATTCCTACTACTTTCTGTGCCTCCAATAATAAAATCCTTTTTCTTCAACCCATGGATGTCTTTTGCCAGCATCCATGGAACCTAACAGGTCAGCTTATTAGCTCCAGTAGGGCAAAAGCAAATCTCAGATCCTGATAACCAGCCTATCCTTTCTGAGTCCAATCTTCTGTTATGGGACATGATTATTTATTTAAAATCTTCCCTGTTCAGATTACCATGTAGTTTCTGTCTCCCGATTGGACCCTGTCTGATACATCACAGCAGCAGAAGCATCCTCCTTAGGTGGCTATTCATAGTCCTTAGAATTGTGAAACATTTGGTTCCATTCAATTACATTAAACTTCTAATAATGGGTTTATGACTTCCTGCTAATGGCTTATCCTCTCATTTCTATTCATGACTGCTCGACTCAGCATCCCTGCTCTCTGCTCTGTTGACAGCAACAGTCCTCTGCGCCCAAGTCATTAACTATGTCATCCTTTCTAAAATGCCCTTCTTTTGTCCTTTCACAGAACATATTTAAAAAGAAAATAGAAAGGCACTTACAAAAGCTCTCTATGTATCCATTAATTCACACAATAGACAGAATTATATAGCCTGTTTCTACTCATTTAAAGTAAAAACTTAAAATGTACCGCAGATGTGGTGAGGACATATCTTGGCATCAAGTATGTATCATCCTGTGTAATGTAGACAGCTTAAACTCACCTCCATGTAGCAATCATGCAAAGATTTGCAGAGTGGCTCTCAGGTCATACAGATCTGGTTGGTTTTGAAATTTGGCTCTGACATTCACTAGCTAGTTTCCATATCATTAACTGGGAATAGTCATATCTACTTCATACAGCTGTTGTAAAAACTAAATGAGTTAACATACATATGAAATGCTTACCACAGTGTTTGTTACATAATCAAGTTGACTTAACCTCCCTATATTAAAATAATCAAATGAACAAGACTAAAGCATTAATAAAACATGAACTTTTAACTCAATTTCACTGAGGTGCCTCCACAGCTAAGACAGTCCCTAACTGTTTTCAGACACAGAGAAGACTTTCTCTGAGGCTCTTAGAGACTTTCTCAGGGTGGCCTGACATGTGGAGTTCAAGCCCCCATTCCTTAGTCTTTCACCCTGTGCTCTCTTCTTTCCATTATGTTCTGATCATTGGAAGCTTTACCTTGGCTTTCCATTTTCTTTGCTAGTACTTGCTACCATTTTCTTTGCAGTTCTTTCCCTCATTCTCATCCTCTCAGAGGTCTCATATTGTAGGTGATGGAAGAATGATCCCCCATGCATAGGTTGGAAATGTTTTCCTGTAAATGTGAAGAAAAAGATATAGTCTCTGTCATAGCTATTCAACTTTGTTGTCATAACATGAAAGCTGCCACAGACATAAATAAATGAGCATGTCTGTGTTTCAGTAAAACTTTATTTACAAAAACAAATAGCAGACAAAGTTGGCCTGTGGGCTGTAGTTTGCTGATTATGGAGCTATAGTTTCTCTGTCTAGAGACGGGGAATAGTTCCTCATTCTAGGTCTTTTGACCTAGAATGCTGAGGTATAATCTTATATTGGGCATTTTTCTCTTTCTTTGTCCTTCACAAAGAGGCTCATTTGAATATGTATTTGTTTGGGAAACTTTGCCTTACTACAGATAAAAATCTTTTTTTTTAATTAAAAAAATTTTTTAAGAGATAGGGTCTTACTATGTTGTCCAGGCTGGTTTTGAACTGCTGGCTTCAAGTAATCCTCCTGCCTCAGCTTCCCAAAGCACTTGGATTACAAATGTGAGTCATACAGATGAAACCCTTAATTTTAAGTATATTCCTTATTCCAATAATACTTGTCACATTTTATCATAAACTTTGATTGAACAGTTCTATCTGGCTCCCTGGGATTCTACAGTCATAGGTTATTATATGAATGTGGATAATTCAGTGCAAAAAAATATTTAGCTCAAATCTTAAAGCACAATGTAATTAGTTGAAAAAATGAAAATGTGCTAAGTAGCATTAACACTGCAGTATCAGCAAACAACCAAGAATCCTAAGTTAGCATAATTTTAACAGTTTGATATAATCTAAAACATCTATTGGATAAGCCAAAAAAAATTGGCCTGAATAATTTTTATTATCAGCAAGAGAGAATAATTTTAAAATGACTATTAAAATATTTAATATTAAGTTATCATTTGATTATGGTCAGACAACTTGTCACCAGTTTGCAGTTGTGGATGTACTGTGGTTTTGATTCCTGTGAGTAGACTATCATTTGATAAAATGTTTAGGTATTATAATACTTTCTGAAATGCTCAACCATTATTTAACAGATTATAGTAATGGCAGTCAATCTAGTGAGCAATATGAAAGACTAGATAGAATTAGAGAAGAAAGTCTTTCACCACATTTTGAATAATTATAGAATTGCTTAGTGTAATGAAATGAACACTTTTAACATAGTATGAATGGAAATGTTTTACTGAAATTGTGTATCTAGGGCGTTTCCCTTATGCTATTTTCTGTGCTTAAATTTCCTGGCCATTTATTGTTCTGCTTAAATACATTTCAGAAAGATAGACTTCCTTGACTGGTAGAAACTGCCAATGAAAATATCAAGGCCTAGAGTTTTCTTTTCTTTTCCTTTCTTTCTTTTCCTTTTCCTTTTTTTTTTTTTTTTTTTTTTTTAGACGGGTCTCACTCTGTCACCCAGGCTGGAATGCAGTGGCATGATCTCAGCTCATTGCAACCTCTGCCTCCTGGCCTCAAGCAGTTCTCCCAACTCAGCCTCCCAAGTAGCTGGGCTACAGGTACACACTATGACACCTGGCTAATTTTTGTATTTTTTGTAGAGGTGGGGTTTTGCCATTTTGCTCAGGCTGGTTTCAAACTTGTGAGGTCAAGTGATTCACTGCCTCAGCTTTCCAAAGTGCTGGGATTACAGGAGTGAGCCAACGCACCCAGTTTAGAGTTTTCTTTGTGGGAATGTTTTTCTTAAATAATTACAGAATTATTCAGATTCTTTTTTCCAAGTAATGTGAATCTGGGCTGCAACTTGCCAGGGAGACTGGTTTGTGGTCACATCTTCCTAGACGTTCCAGTGCATTTTCTTTTCTTTTTTGTAGTCTCCTGATAATGGGGAGTGAGGTAGGTGTTCTTTCGGGTGTCCTCACTTTCGAAGCTGTAGTACGTAGAGGTCCCAGCTATATAGATGAGATCTTCTCGCCTTGGACATGTCCTAGGTTTTGACTTCTCTATCCCATCCCCTGGGAGGTCAATAGAACCGAAGGGGAATTTTCAAGAGTCTGGCAAATGCCCTTGGGGCAAAAGAGCTTCAGTTCTTTGCTTATTTTTTTAATGTCTTCTCTCCTTTCACTTAGTTTTTTTTCTTTTAGACAGGGTCTTGCTCTGTCACCCAGGCTGGAGTGCACTGGTGCCATCTTGGCTCACTGAACCCTCAACTTCCGAGGCTCAAGCAACCTTCTCACCTCAGCCTCCTAAGCAGCTAGAACTACAGGCATGCACCCCCACACCCAGCTAATTTTTGTAGAGTCAGGATCTCTCTATGTTGCCCAGCCTGGTCTTAAACTCCTGGGCTCAAGCAATCCTGCCTTGGCCTCCCCAAGTGCTAGGATTACAGGCACAAGCCACTGAAATTTCACTTTAATTTCACTGCAGTTTCTAAGTGAAAGCTGGCTTTCACTTAGATTTTTGTCCTCTTAATCCTGAAAATTTTGTCTGTGCTTTAACGCTTTAAAGAAAACATCTTTTATTCTGAATTTGTGGTTGTTTTAAGCAGGATGATTCTTCTGAATGATCTCAAACATGGTTCCCAGAAACCGATGTCTGCTGAGTTGTTTGTGGTTTTAAACGCTACGTTCCATTTTAGACTCTCACAAATATCTCTTTAAGTAACTTTGATTAAAATATTCCATTTCTTCTACAAAAATACTATCATTTATCAGCCTTACTGACTTGTTATAATTTTGGAAAGCTCAACTAAGTTAGTAGAAACCTCCACATGGTATGTTGTTTTAAAATAAATTGTATACCTTACACGGGCTTAATAAAACTAGTAAAGTACCTAATAGTTGTCTTCAGGGAACTTTAGCAGATAAAAAGGATTTGTAATGTCAGGCTGGGCATGGTGGCTTACACCTGTAATCCCAGCACTTTGGGAGGCTAAGGCAGGCAGATCTCTTGGGTCCAGGAGTTCATGACCAGCCTGGCCAACATGGTCATATCCCATCTCCACAAAAAATACAAAAATTAGCTGGATGTGGTGGCGCATGCTTCTAGTCCTGGCTACTTGAGAGGCTGAGGCAGGAGGATAGCTTGAGCCCGGTATGTGGAGGTTGCTGTGAGCCTAGATCACACCATTAAGCTCCAGCCAGCCTGGGAGACAGAGCCAGACCTTGTCTCAAAAGAAAAAAAAAGAATGATTTGTCATCTCATGATTATGTAAATAAATGGCTCTTGTAAATGTGCTTGAGAGTGCTTGAAAAGTTGGCTCCTGGAATAACACAAAGGGCCTGGATTGGAAGAAGCTGCTAAGTCAGGGACACAGTGTGAGAGGAGCATAAGGCACCATTGCGTGGAATGAGGCCAGGTCACGCCTCCTAAATGTGACTGCACATTCAATCGCTAGGGTTCTGGCTGAGATTGGCATCCCCAGATGTCACATCTGAAGCGAAGGGCAGGCATCTGCATATTTGAAAATTCTTCAAATAATCCTACTATGATACTGTAGTTGAGAATCACTGGCCTGTAGTTCAAGCAATCGGGTTGAACTCCTCTGGCATTCCAGGTTCTGACTGGGATTCACATTCAAAGATGTTATAGTTGGTGGGTGGGTTCCCGAGAGACAGGCATATGATATTCAACCTACCTTATTGAATACTGGAAGGGAACTGAGCAATCATCTGGTACAATCTTTGCAATGACTATTTCTCATTGTGTAGGATTTATGTAATGTAAATAAGTTATAAAATTCCTTCACAACCCAAATATTGAGTAAAATATCAATAACATTTGAAAATCTGTTGTAACGGACATAAAGATGGAACAATAGACACTGGGGACTCCTAGGGAGAGAAGCAGGGGAGGGGCTGTGGGCTGAAAAACTACCTATTAAGGTTGGGCGTGGTGGCTCACGCCTCTAATCCCAGCACTTTGGGAGGCTGAGGCAGGTGGCTCACCTGAGGTCAGGAGTTTAAGACCAGCTTGGCCAACATGATGAAACCTTGTCTCTATTAAAAACAAAACAAAACAAAACAAAATTAGCCAGGCATGTTGGCGCACATCTGTAATCCCAGCTACTTGGGAGACTGAGGCAGGAGAATCACTTGAAATCAGGTGGTGGAGGTTGCAGTGAGCCAAGATCACACCACTGCACTCCAGCCTGGGCAAAAAGAGCGAAACTCCATCTCAAAAAAGAAAAAAAAAAAAAGAAAAGAAAAACTACCTATTGGGTACTGTGTTCACCACCTGAGTGATGGGATCTTCCATACCCCAAACCTCAGCATCACACAATATACCCATGTAACAAACCTACACTTGCATCCCCTTAAATCTAAAATAAAAGTTGAAATTTTTGTTAAAGAAAATATGTTGTAATACTGCTGGGAGAAGAGAAAATAGACCACTTTGTGACTGTATTTTAGCTGGAAGCAGTCTTCCTGGCTAAAACAAGGTTGGGAGGGAAAAGCAGGTAGACTGAGTGAATGACCTGCTTGCTGATTGGATCTGTGGCAGTTTTATGACCAGCTGCTGTGTCTTCATAGATTTTATTTTTTATTTTTTGAGGCAGAGTCTCACTCTGTCATCCAGGCTGATCATAGCTCACTGCAGCCTTGACCTCCCAGGCTCAGGCAATCCTCCTGCCTCTGCCTCCCAAGTAGCTGAGACCACAGGTGCATACCATTATGCCCCGCTAATTTTTTAAAAAATTATTTGTAGAGACGGGGTCTCTCTGTATTCCCAGGCTGGTCTTGAACTCCTGGGCTCAAGTAATCCTCTTGCCTTGGCCTCCCAAAGTGCTGGGATTACAGGTGTGAGCCACAGCATCTAGCATCCATATATATTAGTCATGTACGACAGAAGGTGTGATGAGCATTTAAAAAAATAGTTTTATTTATTCTGCTAGCAGTCTTTATCCCAGAACTGAATGGCTGGCATTTTTAATTTGAAACAATAAATTGCAAACTTTATTTAACAATAAAATTAATTTTAAAAACAATAAGTGGACAATTCCCTCCATCCCTCTGCACATGTTCCACGCTGCAGTCAGCCTGGGCCGCTCACTACTTTCTGAAGCTATCCTGGCTTTCTCACTTCCTTGCCCTGGCTGTCCACCCCTCTCCTAGTCCACCCCCACCAACGTGTGAACAAGGAAACCGCAAAGATTCTTTCTGTTCTGTTTCGGAATCTGTGATACTATAAACTCACACTCCAATACCTCAGAGATGGTTTACCTCGAAGACCAAGTCTATTTCATATTTATATTCGGTGAATAATTAGTAAAAGCTAATTATGTGAATAACAATAGATAAAATGCTAAGTGCTGAAGGGAATACAAAAATATACCCCTGTACGTGACCTTAAGGAACTACTATTCTCTCCCCTCATTTGTTTTATCATCTGTTATTGTATAGGATCTCAGTCTCCCTACTGTTTTGCTCAATGCCTTATTGATCACAAAGTTTCTGAGATAAAGGGATTCTCTATTGGATTAACTCACTCTCCCAGTCCTTCTCTGCTGCTTTGCTGCTGAGTTTCTGATACAGAATCAGAAATAAGTAGGTCAGCTTTTGCCAAAATTGTTACCCAACATTTTTCTTCTCTGAAGTTCTCTCACACCACAGCTATTCTTGTCACTGCAGAGATGGCTCTTTTAATGACAGCTTCTCCCTAACCTCATCACTCCAGCTACCACTAAGCAGGGACCTCTCTCCTTCCACAAAATTTGCTCCAGGCCAATGTGGTAACTCAGGCCTATAACCCCATCAGTTCGCGAAGAGGAGGCAGGAGGATCGCTTGAGACCAGGAGTCCAAAACCAGCCTGGGCAACAATGACAGATCCTGTCTCTACAAAAAATAAAAATAGAAAAAAAAATTAGCCAAACATGGTGGTGCATGCCTCTAGTGCCAGCTACTGACAGGCTGAGGCTGAGATGACTGCTTAAGCCCGGATAATTGAGGATGCAGTGAGCTATGATCAGGCCATTACACTCTAGCTTGAGCAACAGAGCAAGACCCCGTCTCAAAACAAAATCAACCAACCAACCAAACAAACCCCAAAATTTACATTTTAAAAACAAAAGGAAATTTTTTTTTTCTTTTTCCCCAAAGTCGAACTTTTTCCTGAAAATCATTACTCATTTAAGTTGAACTATTTTTTTTTTTTTTTTTTTTTTTTTTTAACCACAAGGTCTCTGGCATTGAGCCTGGAGTGCAGTGATGCAATATCAGCTCACTGCAGCCTGTCTCCTAGGCTGAAGTGATGCTCCCACTTCAGCCTCCCAAGTAGCTGGGATTATTCCTGGCTAAGTTTTGTATTTTTAGTAGAGACAGGGGTGTCAAGATGTTGCCCAGGCTGATCGCGAACTCCTGAGCTCAAGTGATCCCCTGCCTCAGCCTTCCAAAGTGTTGGGATTGTAGGTGTGAGTTCTTTATAGCAGTGTGAAAATGGACTAATAGCAGGGTATTTATGGACCTTAAGGCAGGAGCTTAAGGGTAATTTTGATCACATTAAATACATAGGTCATGGTAAATGATTACATTTTTGACATTTTGGTGCCTTGATGTCAGCAAGGGTTGCACAGTAACTCAGTAACTTTTGACACATTCATTCCGGTGATGTATAGAAATTCTAGTTACTTATATTAAATACATTCTTGGTAAAGAAGGCGGGTACCATATGCCAGCTTTAGATAATAGGGCCATCTAATGACTTCTGAATTCCACAGATAAAGAGTTTTGGCTCTGGATGGTCCTCTTGATGGCCACCAGGCAATCTTTACTGTCTTCAAACCTATGTGAAAATACCTCAGTTAAATATAATCGTTTATTATCCACAGAGAAATATGGTCAAATGGAACCAGCTTGAGCTCGGGCAAAGATCCAGGGCACTATATTTGCTTCCCAAGCTTCCCTGGTTTTGCTCTCTAGATTGGTACCGCGTTAGCCCAAATAATTACCCAGGGCTAGGGGAAAATGAGGGTGGCAGTGAAGTCTAGTGATGATGCCAAAACCTACGTCAGTCAATATGGCACTTCTTCAAGAGGCTCGCAAGATGTTCAGCCCCAAGAGAAGATGCAGTACTCTCCTATGCCTTAGGAATGAGGACAGAGGCTTTGATGGAAGAGTTGGTGCATTCTTCTAAGTTCTTTAAGACTCAGAAAGATGAAAATGCCAAAAGAGGCCTATAATTTTTTATGGCATTTGATTTTTACTCCAGTTAAAAAATAAAATGATTACATGAGAATTTATTATCTAGTCACAGCAAAATTAAATATTTTATTGAATGTTTGCTTTTCAGTAAGAGTTTTTATCAACAATTCCAAATATCACAGAGTTTATCAAAAGAGATCTACTTCAACTTTTAGAAAACATTTATGGAATGCCTGTCATGTGCCAGGTGTTGGGGAAGTTCCCCGTTAACTTTCCCCGTGGCTGTCATTGTTTCTCACTCCCTTCTTAGGTTAAAATGGAGATTTCAGAGCCTTTCTGTCAGCTTTTTAGAAATTCATTTATTTGCAAATTACACTGAAAAAATTCTCTTCCGAATGCATATAAATCCAGAGTTTTGATCCTAGTGATATGTACAGAATGCTATTGTTAGGACATTTAAGTATCATAACATAATGTAGCTAATAAAGCTTTTAAAAAAATTATGGCAAAAAAAAATTATGGCAAAGTGTATGTAAAATTTACCATTAGTGACATTGAGTACCTTCACCATATTGTGCAATTATCCCCAGTAAGTAGTTCCAGAACGTTTCCATCACCCTAAAAGGAAACTCCTTACTCATTAGCAGTCACACCCTACTCCTCCTTTCTCTCAGCCTCTTACAACCATTTATCTATTTTCTGTCTCCATGGATTTGCCTATTTTGGTTATTTCATATAAATGCACTCATGCAATACATTGTCTTTTGTATCTGTCTTCTTTCACTTGGCAAAATGTGCTCAAGGCCATCCATGTTTTAGCATGTATCAGTACCTCATTTCTCTTTATGGCTGAATATTCTATTGTACAGTGTATAGATACCACAGTTTGTTTATTCATTCATCAGCTGATGGCCGTTTGGGTTGTTTCCACTTTTCTGGCTATTGTATCTAGAGCTGTGATGAACATTTGTGTGAAAGTTTTTGCTTGAACACCTGTTTTCAGATCTTTTCAGTATATGCCCAGGAGTGGACTTGCTGGATCATATGGTAATTCTATGTTTAACTTACTGAGGAACTGCCAAACTGTTTTCCACAGTGGCTACACCATTTAACATTCCCATCAACAATGAATGAAGATTTTCAATTTCTCCACATCCTCTCTAACATTTATTTTCTTTTCACTATTTTTTTTTTCTACAGGTTTAGATTCTAGGTCTATTTTCTTTAAAATTAGAGTCATTCTAATGGGTGTGAAGTGGTATCTTCTTGTGGCATTGATTTGCATAATAACTGATGACACTGAGCATCTTTCCATGTGCTCTTTGGCCATTTGTATATCTTCATTAGAGAAACAGTTATTTAAGTTCTTTGCCCATTTTAAAATTGGGTTGTGTTTTTGTTGTTGAGCATAGGAGTTCCTTATATATTCTAGATACTAGTTCCTTACCAGATATATAAGATTTACAAATATTTTCTCCCATTCTGTGGGTTGTCTTTTCACTTTCTTTATAGTATCCCTTGATATGTAGAAGGTTTTAATTTTTATGAAGTCCAATTTGTCTTTTTTTTTTTTTGGCTGGTGTTGCTTGTGCTTTTAGTATCTAAGAAACCATTGCCAAATCCAAGGTCTTGAAGATTTATGCCTATATTTTCTTCTCAGAGTCTTAATGGTTTTAGCTCTTACGTTTAGGTCTTTGATCTGTTTTGAACTAATTTTTATACATGGCATGAAGGGTCCAACCTCATTCTTTTGCATGTGAATATTCACTTGTTTTAGCACTATTAGTTGAACACACTATTCTTTCTTCACTGAGTGGTCTTGCCAAAAATCAGTTGACCGCAGTGTATTGACATAATTTATTTCTGGACTTTCCATTCTACTCTATTGGCTTATGTATTTCATACCAGCACAACACTGTTTTGATTGAAGTAGCTTTGCAGTAAATTTTGAAATTGGAAAATGTGAGTCCTTCACCTTTATTCTTGTTCAAGATTGTTTTGAATAGGATTGAGTACCTTCAATAACTTGCAATCTCATATAAATTTTAGGGTCAGCTTTTCGGTTTCTATAAAAGGGTCACTGGAATTTGAATGGCAACTGTATTGAATCTGTAGACTAACTTTGGGAGTAATGCCATCTTAATAATGTTGAGTCTTCCATTTATTTAGGTCTTAATTTTTTTCAGCAACATTTTATATTTTCAGTGCCCAAGTCTTGCACTTTCTTGGTGAAATTTATTCCTAAGTATTTTATTCTTTTTCATGTTGTTATAAATGAAATTGTTTTAATTTCCTCTCAGATTTTTCTTAGACTTTTGTGTGTTGATCTTTTGCAACACTGCCAAATTTTTTAAATCAGCTGTAGTCATTCGTGGATTCTTTAGGATTTTTAATATATAGGACCACATTTTCTGCAAATGTAGTTCTTCCTATTTGTGATTCATTTTATTTCTTTTTCTTGCATAATTGCTGTGGCTAGGACTTACAGTACAATGTTGAATAGCAGTGGGGAAAACAGGCATTTTCATGATATTAGGGGAAAAGCTTTCAATGTTTTGCTATTATGTTGTTAGCTGTGGGTTTTTATGAATGCCTTTATCAGGTTAAGAAAGTTTCCTTTTCTTCCTAGTTTGTGGAGTGTTTTCACCATGAAAGGGTGTTGGATTTTGTCAAATGCTTCTTCTTATCGATTGAGATGATCCTGCTGTTTTTTTCCCCTGCATTCTACTAATACGCTCTATTACATCGATTGACGTTTGTATGTAGAACCATCCCTGTATTTCTTCGATATATCTCACTTGGTCATGGTGTATGATCATTTTAATAAGCTGTTGGATTTGGCCTGCTAGTATTTTGAAGTTTTTTGCATCTATATTCATAAGGGATATTGGTCTGTAGTTTCCTTGTGAGCTCTTTGTCTGGCTTTGGTGTTAAGGTAATGCTGGCCTTATAGAATGCGTTACAAAGTGCTCCTTTCTCTTCCATTTTTTGGGAGAGTTCGAGAAGGATTAGTGTTAATTCTTCTCTGTATGTTTGGTATAGTTTGCCAGTAAACCCATTTAGTGCCAGACTTTTTCTTGCTGGGAGATTTTTGATTACTGGTTCAATCATTTTACCTGTTATAGGTCTGTTTGGATTTTTTATTTCCTTTTGAGCCAGTTTTGGCAATTGGTGTGTTTCTAGGAACTTGTCCATTTCATCTAGGTCATCTAATTTGTTGGCAATAATGCTTGTTTTTATGAATTTGTTTATAGTTAAGTTGCCTAAAATACCATGCAATTCATCTAATATGTATACAACTTGAAATATATTGCATCTACTTTTCTAAAGCAAAACATGTAAAATTCTGTAAGAGATTTAAACAAAAATTTTCCCTAAATACTAAGGAACCAAAATGTTCTGATTGATTGTTACTGGTAAATTTTATTACTAAAGAGCATAAGCCCTCTTTTTTTTTAATCAAAATAACTAATTCTTCACATAAAATGAAATCTTTCTTTTTCTACCAAGTGGCAGGAATAGTAAGAGTGAAAACTGCTGAGTGAGACTGCTGTGTATAAATCCGTGCTCTGCCACTTACTTGCAATATATAACCTTGGGGCTAACTTCTCTGTATCCCAATTTCCTTAGCTATAAAAAGGGAATAATAGAACTATCTCATAAGGTTGTTGTGAGGATTAAGTGCATTGATGCATACAAAAACCTTGATTCCTAGTTCACAATAAACAATGAATAATTATAAGCAAATATTATTTTCCATAAGGAGGTCATTAATTGGGGTTAAAATAAAAATCATCTTAGATATCTCAATGACTTGTATCTCACAGGATTTATCACAAAATGTTACTGCCCAGTGCATTTTTGCAAACAATAACAATTCACTGAGAGTAATAACATTCACATATGTAATTAGAGTTTACAAATGTACAAAACTTGGGGTAACAAACACTTTAAACTTATTTTTTAGACATTCAATAAGCCCATTCCCCCCACAAACTGTTTGATTACAAAGAAACACAATGGGTTAACTGTGGCAAAACATAAGAAATAAGGCAGGGGAGGCAGATACAGACTTGAGAACATAAGAATATCCAAATAATTTTGTCAATATCAAAAGAAAAAATCAAGAGATCTTTTATAATATAAAACAAATTCATATAATTAAATACTAATTAGGTGAAAGAATATTATAGGGTATATAACATTTTCTCTACATAAATTTGCATATCTTAAATTTAATGCAAAACATCATGTTTCAACTTCAACTTAATATCATAACATAGTTCTTGGTGAGTCTAGATGTAATGGAATGAATAAATAGACTTCAAAGATCCTATCAGGTTTTTATTTGGTTATTGTTGCTTTAAGTCTTTAATACATTTATTTACTGGACTAAGCTAATTTTAGAAACAAAATCCACAACCAACATGCATATAATGTAGATTTTTCTGAAAAAACTAAATAGTGTTATCTTTAGTATATCATATCATTAAAATAGTGGTTGTGGTTAAACAAGCAAACAAACTACTGCAACTCATGTACGATAAACTTAGAAAAAGTAATATTTTAGTAGTTTCATCTGGTGTGTGTTCACTGTAAGAAAATAAATCCGGATGTGAGTAAGATGTGCTTGACTGAATAAATGAAATCCCCAGTTAGCACTGGGTTACGTTCCAGAGCAGTGCATTTGTCCTCACATATTACATCAGGAATGTGTGTTCACAATCCACCAGCTGCAGGTTTTAATTTACTAAGAAATGAAAGGAATTAATCCTGGTCCATCCACTCCTTCCTCTCTTGTTTTACTATCTTCACTTTGAGATCAGGCACTTTGTGCCCAGGATTGTGACAATGCACGTTTACTAAAAATGCATCCATTGATATAATAATTGTACTAAATGAATAAAGGAAGACAGTATCTTCATGTAGAAAACAGTGCACTAAATTATAATTTTACAGTCACAACACAAGCTCCAGCTCTTCCTAGGCACAGTGGAGCAACCTAAAAAAGAAAAAGAGATATATATTGGGTTTGTAGGTTAAAATGTCAGCACTACTAAGCCCGTTGTGAAATATTAAAACAGTCTGTACTTGTTGGCAAAGGGTTGCTGCCCTGGTCCCTGCTGTATCAGCGCTGTTTCTGGCCTGGTCCCCTTCCCAAGAACCACTCTCCATGGCAAAGTTTCATAGACTAAGTTGTTCTGGGTTTATCATGATTGTGTAGCATTCACTCTTCTTTAAGGGTGATTTTTAAAAACAGCTCAAGAATTAATCTACATGAAACACTCTATATTAGCCAAAATGCTGCACAGTATGGATATGAAGAGATGCTGAACACTTACAGTAACTCTGTGACTAACAGGAAGAAAAGATCAAGTGTTATCTAGAGAGGTCCTCTAACAGTCATGCTATCTCAGAGATACTACACAGATACTCTGACTGCCTGGGGATCTGCTTATTCTAGAAGAACTAGTAACCTCACATTTTTTGACTACCTTTTACGTGCATGGATAAAAAGTCTAAGCCCATTCTACTACTTTTTAGCAGACTAAATAAATAATAAATGCTACCCATCTAACTCCCTGAGGAGTGGAAACAAACTCAGTGAATGAGTTCTGCTACAGTGAGATACAGGTGCAGGGAGGGTTGCTAGGGGAAGGGACATCATCTTAATTTATGGATAAAGAACAATTCTTAAATCTTTCACCTCTTTTTTAAACAACAGGAACCCTAGACACTGGGTAATTCATAGTGGAAATAAGAGTGTGGACAAAAATAATTTTTGAAGAAGAATTACTCTGAGCACAGGAAGAATCTATTCATTTGACCCAAGAGAGTTAAAATGTTACCATGGACAGGGGGTGAATAATGCAAAGTACTAAGAAAGTTTGCTTTGTACTTATAAATGTTAAGGTATGTACTAAAATATTTTTGTTAAATGCCAAAATGACTTCCTAATCAGTTTGACCCCCTAGACCAATGAGTAAATTTTAAAAACAGGTCAGACTTCAGTTGTAAGAGAATTCCCAGGAGTTCTCCATCTGAATCAGTTGTTTTGATCACTGTAAGTCACTTGGAACAATCAAATAACCTATTTTAAAACCATATCTATTTATAGCATTATAGAACTGACCTCAAAAGTCATTCAAATCAAAATGTCAGTTTGTAATTAGCAGCTTTTCTCAAATCACCCAAGACATTTAGTGTCTACGTTGTGAATAGTTGACACTGTCATGACAACCAGCTAGAAAGTGTAGCTTAGAGAATTTGTTAAATACAGTGCAATCACCTCTTGCTTTGAGGTAAGGCTGGTAGTGAGGTGGGTATTGGTTTAGAACTTTATCATCTCGTTTTAGTGCCTATACAAATATCCATCTGTCAGAACACTGAAAGGAAAACTTCAAAATTTTTTTGTTTGGCTTTTTTTTTTTGAGACAGAGTCTTCCTCTGTCACCCAGGCTGGAGTACAGTGGCCCCATCTCAGCTCACTGCAACCTCCGCTTCCTGGGTTCAAGCAATTCTCTTGCCTCAGCCTCCTGAGTAGCTGGGACTACTGGCCCACGCCACCATACCTGGCTAACTTTTGTATTTTAGTAGAGACAGGGTTTCACCATGCTGCCCAGGCTGGTCTCGAACTCCTGAGCCTGGGCAATTCACCTGCTTTGGCCTTCCAAAGTGCTGGGATTACAGGCATGAGCCACTATGCCTAGCTCAGGAAAACTTATTTTTCAGATACTATGATAATGAGTTCACATTTTTTAGGTGCTTTAACATAGTAATACAGGTGGCTTGCAAGCAAAATAGATATGTGGACACAGATTATCAATTTTGATACAGGGTGATTTAGTATAAAGTATTAATTATAAATTATAACAAGTCTCAGATAACTGGCTGATAGGGCTTAAATCATATATATAACTGGACTTAGGGCTTAAATACATGTCAGGAAAAGAGATTCTTCTCTTTTTGGGCTTCTTGGATGTCATTCACAACTATTTTTGCCATAGTGGGAAGCTGATACTAGGTAATCATTGAATTTCTAATGAAATCTTGTGGCTCTCACTCTAGCTCTCAATCTTATCCCTTCCTCCCCTCCACCAAGTGATCTCACTTAAGAAATAAGATCAAGCCCACACAATCTAAGTCCTTTTTTTCTATCCTTCTCTTCACTTAAAAATCCCCTGTACCTTTCTGCACTGAAATTCTCATCTTTTCCCAAGCTTTGGAGGGTAAGATCTTCCTTTTAGTCTGAGGATGAGCAGTCTGCTTTTTTTTTTTTTTTTCGAGACGGAGTTTTGCTCCATTTTCCCAGGCTGGAGTGCAATGGCATGATCTTGGCTTACTGCAATCTCCGCCTCCCAGGTTCAAGCAATTCTCTTGCTTCAGGCTCCCGAGTAGCTGGGATTACAGATGCACACCACCACGCCCAGCTAATTTTTGTATTTTTAGTAGAGATGGAGTTTCACCATGTTGGCCAAGCTTGTCTCGAACTCCTGACCTGAGGTGATCTGCCCGCCTTAGCCTCCCAAAGTGCTGGGATTACAGGCATGAGCCACTGTGCCTGGCCCCCGGTCTTTGCTCTTAATTCTGTTTCCTGCCCTTTTATAAGAAAGATGGCTCTTCAGTTTCACTTTCTTTCTTGTATCTGAAATCTCCCTCTATCTTGTCATCTCTACTGTGGAAAAAAAAAATACTTGGCTTCAATTCTGATTCCACCATTTATTGGCTATGTGGCCTTGGGTCAGCTGTTTAACCTCTGTGACAGATTCCTTATCCTGTACAGTGGGAAAATACCAGAACTCAACTTTATATGGTTATTGAAGTTTAAATTCTTTAACGTAAAGTGCTTACAACAGAGCCTGGTCTGTAAGATGAGCTCAATAAATACGAACTTTCTATCATCATCATTTAAAAACTGCATGCCTCTCCCGCTCCTATACTCTATTCTTCTGTTTACTATTTTTTTTTTTCTTTTTTTTGAGATGGCGTCTCACTCTGTCACCCAGGCTGGAGTGCAGTGGCGTGATCTTGGCTCACTGCAACCTCTACCTCCCGGGTTCAAGTGATTCTCATGCCTCAGCTTTCCAAGTAGCTGGGACTACAGGAGCACTAATTTTTGTATTTTTCGTAGAGACAGGGTTTTACCACATTGGTCAGGCTGGTCTCCTAACTCCTGGCCTCAAGAGATCCTCCCACCTCGGCCTTCCAAAGTGCTGGGATTACAGGCATGAGCCACTGTGCATGGCCTCTTCTGTTTACTTTTTAAACTGTGTGTTGGCTTCTGCTTCTATCAGATTCTCTGAGGGCCCCACAACTTTACAAATGACAAATCTTCATTCTTTGTTACACTGTTGGAACTCCTACTCCTCCCTTTAGATGCTCTATTCCGTTGTCCTCTGAGAACTTCTCTTGTCATTCCTTTCCTGTGTACTTCAGAGACCACACGTCCCAACTGAACTCAGTGAGTGTGTATATAAAGAAAGATCAACAGGACTTGGCAATAACTCTTGAATCCACCTACGTTGAATGCTTTAAGCCTTGCAACTGAAGCAATCCTCTAAATATTTTTCCTTTTATCCATCTCTCACTTCCCCTGCCCCATCCCACCCTACACGACCCCAACTGCGTCATTCTCTTGGTTGAAAGTTTCTGCTGGCTTCTTGTTACCAAACTCTTTAGCTTGGCCTTCACACATCCTCATTCTTTTAAAAAATTATTATTACATAATTAATTAAGAGACAGGGTCTTTCTCTGTCGTCCAGGCTGGAGTGCAGTGTTGTGACCATGGCTCACTTCAGCCTCAACTCCTGGGCTCAAGCTATATTCCCACCTCAGCCTCCCAAGTAGGTGGGACCACAGGTGCATGCCACCACACCTTGCTAATTTTTCAAATTTTTTAGTTGAGACAGCATCTCACTTTGTCACCCATGCTGGTCTGGAATTCCTGGCCTCAAGTGATCCTCCCACCGTAGCCTCACAGATCTCCATTCTGACCCCAATCTTCCCCTCCAATAAGCACTCTTTCTCCTCTCAAGCATAGATCCTTAAAACCAGCCATACTTCAGTACATCTTACAGAATTCTGCTTTGGTGACATTTCTTTCACATTTTCTCACAATTTCTTCTTTCCAGTCGTCTTTTTGAATTGGATCAATTCACTAAGGCTTAGTTTAAATCCCACTTCTTTCTCACTAAAGCTTTCCCCATAACCACTTTCTCTCTCTTATTTCCTATGTCACTTACTGCCTGTACCATGGGACACTAAATACTCACTGCCTTGTGTGGTGGGTTCTCCCCTTGCACATGTAGAGCTTACATACCCAAGACCTTAGGTTACATGATAGTGGGGCTTCTCAGAAGTTCTGTTTTCTTGACAATACTTAACATTGGTCCTTGTATACAAGAAAACCTTGCCTTAGTTAAACATTTATTGTCTTTTATGTACCAAGTACTGAATTGAGTGTTACAAGCACAAATTCCTGATTCTGTTCCTGGTGATGATAAAAGCAAAGATCTCAAAAGATCATTCTTAGATGTGCTAGACCCTCCCAGAAATACACAAGGGTAAAATTCTTTCTGTCAGATCAAGGTTGTCAGATCAGGTTTCTTAGTGTAATTTAGGGCTGCCATCTTTATTAGGTTATCAGGACTTTAATCTGCTCCCAAATATCAATGGCTTGAGTATTTAAAAATCACTGCCCTTTCATGGACAAGTTGTTCAGAGTTTTCTGACTACTATCCCTGTTCTTATTTTCCAGTCTCCCTTCCCATTGTTACAGCCTTCCTGTAGTCCTATTGATTTTAATCAGGCTAGAACACTTCGTCATGCAAGTGGGTAGCAGATCATTAATAATTTCTCTGAGTATTAACTTACCTCTCAAAGGTAATTGTGGATTTTAATTATGTTATAAAATTAAACATTGCCTCTTTTTCTCATCTTTAATCAAGAAGTGATTGTCCTATTTATGCCATATATTTTAGAATTGGACAAGATTGAGGGGATCTGTTTTACCAAAAAAAATGTTTCAGTAAAAAGAGAGTCAGTGTGATAATGAACCATGAAATGGCGTACCTGGGTCCACTCATTTGTCTGGGGATCATAAGCCTCCACGGTATTAAGGTACGCCTGTCCATCATATCCCCCCACAGCATATAACTTATCGCCAAGTAAACAGACCCCCACTGCATCTCTGCTGATGCTCATTGATGCTACTGCAGTCCACATGTCTGTTTTGGGATCATATCTGAAAGAAAATTTTAGAACCGGAGCTGACATGATTCTTAAAATATTTTATGTAAAAGCAGTTTTGTTCTTCAGGTCTATCTTCTGACTTATTATCTACTACGTAAATCAAATACATTTGAACATATTTTAGAGAAGAATATCAACATTTTTCTGATAACTTTAACTTACAGTATTATATTAATAGATCCACTTACAGATGTGTAACACTTAAAAGGAGCCAGTATCAATACTGAAAGCTGCTTTTAGACCTTCAATTACCTACTGAAAATGTGGGGAAATCAATGCATTAAGCTCTCTGTAAGATGACTTACAGCCTCAATCATTGTAGCTGTCCATTTTTGGGCTTTCTTTTCCTTTCATGAGATGTCTTAACTAGAATTGCCCAAAGTTGTATAGCTAAGAGCAGTTACATCATGCTAAGATGACTGATACTGCTCCCAATATCTATTGTATCAATGAACAGCTTTCCACTGAGTGTAGTAAGACAGCCAGTCCATAATTAATGGGGCAAAGTATGTAAACACTTCCACATTCCTTTCCTGGACAACAGGAAACAAGCATAGGTCTGAATTGTTTTCCCCTCAATATAAGTGAAATGCAGTTGTAACTTTCCTGCTTTCTTAACACCAACCAAGTCTGCTTATTATCATTATACAGAAAGCACTTGTTATGGTTTGGATGTGGTTCATCCCACCAAAACTCATGCTGAAATTTAATTGCCAATGTAATAGTGTTGGGAAGTGGGGCCTTTAAGAGGTGATTAGGTTGATAAGATGGATTAATGTTTTTCTCCTTGGTTAGTTCTTGTGTGAATGGATTAGTTCCTGTGAGAGCAGGATGTGTAAGTGAAGTTGCTTTGCATGTTTGAATGCTGACTTTCCCTTCCAGTTCTCCAACATGTTATCACACAGCACAAGGCCCTCACCAGAAGCTGCCAGATGCAGCCACCCAATCTTGAACTTCCCAGCTTGGAGAACTGTGGGCTAAAGAAACATCTTTTCTTTATAAATTACTCAGTCCTGGGTATTCTGTTATGGCAATGGGAAACAGCCTAAGATGGTGCTCATTATCATCAATGAAATTTGATTTTACTTTTTGTCTTCCTATGGTCACTTGATCACATCGAACACACACACACACACACACACACACACACACACTCTCTCTCTCTCTCTCTCTCTCTCACTCTCACTCTATTACACATGGGCACTCATTAACTTCCCATTTTTCTTTATGATCCGAAGCCCTTAACAATGCCTTAAGAGGTCTACATAGTCTGCCCCCACCCCGCCCATTCCACCTCCTTTCCTGCCACTCTCTCCCCATCACTCTTTGCTCTCCAGCCACAATGGCTCTTTCAGTTTCATGTATGAACAATATTTCTTTCTGCTTTGAAGTGTTCAGACAAACTCCTATTGATTGACTGTACCTCCTAAATCCATTCAATTCTCTCTATTCCTTGCACTAGACTAAACATAATAAATGGGAACCTGACCTACCATCCAAATCTTCCACTGCTATTTGGCTCTCTACTTGGTGCTATACTTGAGTTTTGTGAGGCTAGTTTGGAGGAGTTAAGTTTGTAAGCCTTATTACTAGCTTTTTATTTTATTATATCAAAAGGCACCAGAAATGTCCCTATCCTTTTCTCTTTTTACTTAGCCTACAGCCCTTAAGTCATTCTGCCTAAAATTCATCAAGCTCCTCCTCTTATTAGGTCTAGTATCCCGTATAAAATAAAATTGCCTTGCCTGTGGTGCATGCTCAATAAAAACTTATTTTTCTGGAAGTATTAGTTCTTGTGAGAGCAGGCTGTTATAAAGTGAAGTTGCTTTGCATTTGTGAATGCTGACTTTCCCTTCCAATTCTCCAGCATGTTCTCCAAATAAATATAAGTACCAGAGACTTATATATGTATTTTTTGTTCCTGGTTTTCCTTCATAGTAAATTACCTCTCCACACAGTCTGAGAGTCTGGAAGTCAAGTTGGATGCCGGAGCGTCGTGCCCCCCTATAGCATACAGCAGTCCGTTCCAGGTCGTCACACCTACGCCACCTCTCCTTTTTGACATCTGTGCACACAGTGTCCACTTATTAGTATGAGGATCAAAACATTCTACTGATTTCAGACAAGAACTTCCATCACGACCACCAACTGCATAAAGTCTGTAAAAAGAATAAATGAAATGATAAATAAGACATTGTGCTATTATGCTTAGAACAAAGAGGCTATTCTTACGTTATTTCATTGAATTTAAGGTGCCATCAGTTATAACACACACTGTTAATGTGTGTGCTATTAAAGAAGATATGCTACGTGTTAACTGACACATGTATATATCATATATCACTCTGTATATATATGAAAGGGAAAACAAACTGCATGTGAAGGCAATGATAACTATTTCACCACTGCCATCTCTTTGACAAGTCACCATTGATTGATTGTAATATGCACTGAAATTCTAGAGATGTTAAAATGTGTGTCTTAGAACAGAAAAAATATGGTGTATAAATAAACCATGGCTTACTTTTTTTTTTTTTTTTTTGTGAGATGGAGTCTTGCACCGCCACCCAGGCTGTAGCATAGTGGCACCATCTTGGCTCACTGCAATCTCCGCCTCCTAGGTTTAAGCAATTCTTCTGCCTCTCTACAGGCATGCAGCACCATGACCAGCTAATTTTTTTTCATTTTTTGTAGCGATGGGGTTTCACCACGTTGGCCAGGATGGTCTTGATCTCCTGACCTCGTGATCCACCTGCCTCGGCCTCCCAAAGTGCTGCGATTATAGGCATGAATCACCATGCCCACCCCACTTTTCTTAAATAGTTAAGACTTTATTATAAAGGAAAGAAACTAATCTTCTCTGAGCACCTACCATAGGCTAGAGACTTTACATGTACTAATTTAATCATCACAGTGATACTATGACAAACTGTTTGAATCCCTGTTTCATACGTAAAGAAACAAGGGTTCATGGAGAGTAAGAGACTTGCACAGAGTCACCCCGTAAGAAGCAGAATCAGGACACAGAGTTTTAGTAATGAACAGTTGGACAGTCAACACAGTCAGGTAGAATATACTTGTAATATTGAAATAGGAGAATAAAAGTATAGCTTGACACAATGGCATAAAAAGTAACATTTGTTACATGTGAATAATGATCCTTCATTAATTTAAGTTACTGCAGAAAAGGTATAGATTATCATGTGAATGACCTAAATGTTACCTAGTAGATCAATTTAAATTTGTTATCAATCAATACACTGCACTAATTTGAAATAGTCTATTACTCTGAACCTAAAACATTTGTAAAATATTTTAAATATCTGAACACAGTATTCCTTGTTAAGCAAAAATCCTTTTGTATTTACTATTTATTTGGGAAGCTCTCTATAAATATTTTTTCTACTAGTTTTTTAAAAAAGTAAATTTACTTTGTTGCTCATCGAAAAGATCATACATTTTCAGTTTACAGATGCCTTAGTTAATACTTAACCATTTTGATCATTTCTCAAGAAACAATATTTTAACTATCCCAAATTTCTGCCCATTAAAACTCCAGGTATTTATATTCTACATACTTAAACAAATATTTCATAGTTAAGGTATGCCACTATGTTACTCAAACTGTTTCTTAAATAATAGATGACCATATCTTAAACAGCAACTTATGGTTGTAGCAATATCTCGTTCTAAACTTAAACTGTATTAACAGTATGAGAATGGAAATTTATTTGAAACTTATCTATTAAAATTTATCTGTTAAAAACTTTTATCTATTAGTAACTTGTTTATGTTCTAGTTCTTAGTATTATCTTCAGCTAATACTTGGTAGAAGAGTTATCTAAATATGGATCACAAAACATGAGAAGGCTTCAACAATTAGGGAATATCAGTAATTTAAAATAATTTGCACATGCATGTTTGTGAGCATATGTGCACAGCCACACACACCCACACACAACAGGCTTTAAAGCATCTTACCCTCTTGAACAGTGGATTCTTGGGTCTTTACTGTGAAGAATGGTATAATACAATGATTAAGAACATGAAGTCTGGAACTAGACTCTCTGGGTTTGAATTCTGGTTCTACCACTTACTAGTTGTGACTATGGACAAGTTATTTAACTTCCATTTGAATTTCATCATCTATAAACCCTACTTCATAGGATTATTAATAATTAAATTTAAAGTACTTTGAACACTGCCTAGTACATGATAATCATGGTATAAACATTTACAGAGGAAAATTAATTCTGTCTCTGTGTTCTTCTAGAAAATAGCACTTATAGGAGATCTTAAGTGTACAAACAATGTTTATATTCAGCTAATATTAAGGGTTAAAATCAATTGGTAACACTTCCTAAAGAATCATTATCTCAAGCAATGATTTTTAAGCTGTGTTCTAAGAATAGGATTCTGTGAAGAAATTGAGGGAGTCTAAAAAATGGTTCATTTGAATTTCAAATTTTAAAAATTATTTTTAATTTTCAAATATCACCTGGCTCAATTAAATGCCATGTAAGACTCAGAACTCATGTCTTTTCCCCACAATAGAGTCTATTACAATAAAAAGAGAAATATTATGTCAACCTGTGAAAGTATTGTACTAACTATATATATTTAATAATAAGACTTAGGTCTTGCCTGACTTTTAAAATTATGATCAAGAATGCAAGTAGGCTGGGCACGGTTGTTCACACCTGTAATCCCAGCACATTGGGAAGCCAAGATGGGAGAATTACCTGGGACTGGGTGTTCAAGACCAACCTGGGCAGCATCGTGAGATCCCATCTCTAAAAAAAAAATTTTTTTTAATTAGCCAGGCATGGTGGTGCATGCCTGTAGTCCCAGCTACTCTGGTGGCTGAGGTGTGAGGATAGCTTGAGCCTGGGAGGGAGGTTGAGGCTGCAGTTAGCCGTGATTGTGTCACTGTACTCCAGCCTGGACAACAGAGCTAGACCTTGTCTCCAAAGTAAAAGGAATCCAAGTAGTTGGCAGACACTGCTTGAGATTCAACTTAGAAAAAAAAATTACTACTACTTTCAAACTATTTGGGCAATTTAACTGAAGAATTTCCTGAAATTCCAATTAAATCGCTCTAGTGGTTAAAATAACTGTTACCATTTCAGCCTCTTCTCTGTGAATCAAGATTTTCTTCATGTTGGACAATCAAGACAGCACACAGAAATAAGCTGAGTGTTCTTTAAAATGTATTCTGTTCTTCAGCACTTACTCTGCTTCACAGATTTTTATAATAAGTAAATATAATCTTGAACTTGTAATACATTTTAAATAAGTTTAAAATAAACTTCCATTTGCCTTTTAAATATTGCGGTATTTTTAAGATTTCATTTGAAAGAGAGATTCAACTGCTAAAAATATTTGCCAGCCAGTGGCTTAAAGGTAGCCTGAGCAATTGGAAATCTAAATAAGGCTTCTTTCTGTCAAAAATGGTAGGAAGAAAAGTTTTAACACTTCAAAAATTTTAAGATTCGGGAGGCCAAGGTGGGCCGATCACTTGAGGTCAGGAGTTCGAGACCAGCCTGGCTGACATGGCGAAACTCCATCTCTGCTAAGAATACAAAAATTAGCTGGGAGTAATGGTGGGCACCTATAATCCCAGCTACTTGGGAGGCTGACGCTGGAGAACTGCTTGAACCCAGGAGGTGGAGGCTGCAGTGAGCCGAGATTGCCCACTGCCCTCTAGCCTCAGAGACAGAGTGAGACTGTCTTAAAAAAAGAAAAAAAAAGAAAAAAAAAAAGAAAAATTTTAAATAAGTTAAAATAGGCTGGGCACAGTGGCTCACGCCTGTAGTCCCAGCACTTTGGGAGATCTGACGTGGACAGATCACCTGAAGCCAGGAGTTCGAGACCAGCCTGGCCAACGTCGTGAAACCCCATCTCTTCTAGAAATTAGTTTGCCATGGTGGCGCATACCTGTAGTCTCAGCTACTTGAAAGGCTGAAGCAGGAGAGTTGCTTGAACCCAGAAGGCAGAGGAGGCTGCAGTGAGCTGAGATTGTGCCACTGCACTCTAGCCTGGGTGACAGAGCCAGACTCTGTCTCAAAATAAATAAATGAATAAATTAATTAATAAATTAAAATAACAAAACCCACAAAGATCAAGGCTCTTCATTTTACAGAATAAAAAAATTGAGGCTAAGAGAAATGATTTGTTCTAAATCACAAAGCAATGATAAGAGAAGATGTATCATTGGTTTTCTTTCATCCAACTGCATACTTTCTACTTATTCCAGATTCTTTAGATGTACTATACTTTCAAAATCAAATTTCTTTTTTTTTTGAGATGGAGCCTGGGATCCAGCCTGGGCTTTTATTGCCCAGGCTGGAGTGCAGTGGCACTATCTTAGCTTACTACAACCTCTGCCTCCTGGGTTCAAGCGATTCTCCTGCCTCAGCCTCCTGAGTAGCTGGGATTACAGGCATGCACCACCATGCCCAGTTAATTTTGTATTACAGGGTTTCTCTATGTTGGTTGAGCTGGTCTCGAACTCCCAACCTTAGGTGATCCACCCGCCTAGGCCTCCCAAAGTGTTGGGATTACAGGTGTGAGCCACCGTACCCTGCTTCAAAATCAAATTTCTTAATAGTAGATTAGAGATCCTTAGCTTCTGATATGATTAATTAGGTTGTCTCTGAATTATATTCAGTTATACTTCAGGTGGGTTAGGGACTGAAATATTTCTCATTACAGGGTAAGAAAAGGTAAGAAAGTAAGATTTCTATGCTTAGAAGTCTAAGCTACTGTAGGTCTGGAAATCAGGTTTTAGAGAAGGCAGTTTTTTTTTTTTTTTTTTTCCTTCTATTAGAAATAAGGGCTAAGAAATATGCTGCTGAACAAAAATTAACACAATGAATCAATCCCAAAGGTTTAAGCCAAAGGGTCAAAACCGAGAAGATACTGTTTCGTTTTCTTTTTTTCTCATTTACTAGATTCTTTACTGGGGCTGACTCTTATCAAAGAGTTTAGAAAGATACGTAGTGATGAATTTTGAAGTGATTTCTTTAGCTAAAATAAACGAGGGGAGGGGCATAGAGATCAAATACATCTAAAAAGTGATTTCCATCTATCTTATCACATGTAATAGTGCTTAAAAAAACTCAAAAAGTAGAACATAACCAATAGGTCCTGAAGAAACATGATCTTAGGTCCTAAAATAGAAAAAAATTTTACTTTTAAAAAATTTTTCTTGTAATCAATAACACAATTCTGTAAGTAATTTTAATTCTATTTTAACCTTGATTCATTTCTTTTTCTGGAAACAATGATAAAGCATTCTAAATGAGCAAAAGGTACCCAACAAGTAACTTTTCTTTAACAACCACAGACAGCTTCATTTTAAGGAAGAAGAAAGGACTGAAAAAAGATATCTATTTACTCCCTGAGTAACTGAGAGCTATTAGTGACATCTCTACCTATATTTGTTTATTCAGAGCAGACAAGAGGCAAGAAAACACCTCTTTATAAATCCATTCTAGTTTAAACCAGTTTTCCAAGATAAGAAAGAAAAGACGTAAAAGTAAAGATAAATCAGTAGAAAAGATGGAAGGAATTTTTAGAGAAACAGACTATACTACTTTTAAAATACCATATATACTTTTAAACATAATATATTCTTTTAAAGTATATTAAATATTTTAAAGCTATACCAGATTTTTACTGTACAACTTATTAATATTGAACAATATACAATGTAAAATGTATTCACTTAACTAGAAATGTATAGTATCTACACATTAAAATGAAAGCCTAACTTAACATTGAACTATTTATATTTACAACTATTACAGAAAGAGGCATTCATTGTCTTAAAAGTTTCTTCAAATCACTAAAAGTATTCATGTATATCTTTAAATTAGAAATGATATAGCTTAATAAATGTAATGCATTGCATTTTAAATGGAACTTTAAATACTTCCTTACTTTCCACTTAGTACTGCCACACCTACTGTACTCCTAGGGGTAGACATAGTGGCAACAAAATTCCACTGGCGAGCCTGAGGGTCCCATCTTTCCACTGTGTTCAGATAGCTCCAGCCATCATGTCCTCCTACGGCATACATGGGACCTTCTAGTACAGCCACACCTATAAGGAGACACAACGACTTCATATTGGTTGCTGTCTTAAAAATCATATGTTAACTGAAGTGTAAGTACAATAAGCCTTAAACATACAAACTGAACTGAGTAAACATGTATGATGTAGACATGTGTCCTCCTCACTGTTCTAAGTAGGTGGGTGGGGTTGAAATAGCACTGTAGTTCTGGTATTAAACTAGAGACTGGCCGGGTGCAGTGGCTCACATCTGTAATCCCAGTGCTTTGGGAGTCTGAGGAGCAAGGATCACTTGAGGTTAGGAGTTCGAGACCAGCCTGGCCAACATGGTGAAACCCTGTCTCTACTAAAAATACAAAAACTAGCCGGGCATGGTGGCAGGTGCCTGTAATCCCAGCTACTCAGAAGGCTGAAGCAGGAGGATTGCTTGAGCCCTGGAGGCGGAGGTTGCAGTGAGCCAAGATCGTGCCACTGCACTCCAAACTGGGCAACAGAGTGAGACATTGTCTCAAAAAAAAAAAAAAAAGTTCTAGAGGCTGGGCATGGTGGCTCAAGCCTATAATACCAGAGCTCTGAGAGGCCAAGGTGGAAGGATCTCTTGTGAGACCAGCTGGGCAACACAGCAAGACTGGCATCTCTACATTTTTAAAAAAAAATTAACCAGGCATGGTGGCATCAACTGTAGTCCTAGCTAAGGTGAGAGGATCCCCTGAACTCAGAGTTTCAGGTTGCTTTGAGCTATAATCATTCATCCAGCCTGGATGACAGAGTGAGACCCTGTCTCTAAAAAAATTAAGTTTTAGAGGCAATATTTTTAGGTACAACAGTGAAAAATTATTTTAAAACTGCATCAGATGCATACATTGCTACTAATTAAACCATTTTTCAATAATTTGGATTTAAGATATATTTGAAAAAGTATTTTTATACCTTCTCTCCTATTAATTCAAATTTATGAGATTTTACTGTAGTTAGATTTGGTACCATAATCTATTGATATAATTCATCAGCAGGGAGCTGAGCTAGATTCATTTGTCAATTTATTCAACAAATAAAGTACCAGACACTCAATAGAATGTAACAGATAAGGGCTATGCCCTCGTAAGTCTTATAGACAGGAAACAGACATAAAATATATTTCTGGTAGTAAGTGCTAATTTAAAAAGTGGTACAGAGTAAAAGGATAGAGAGGGTCAGGGGAGACCTTTCTGATAAGGTAACTTTTTTTTTCTTTTGAGATGGAGTCTCACTCTGTCGCCCAGGCTGGAGTGCAGTAGCATGATCTTGGCTCACTGCAACCTCCGCCTCCCGGGTTCAAGTGATTCTCCTGCCTCAGCCTCCAGAGTAGCTGGGAATACAGGTGTGCACCACCATGCCCAGCTAATTTTTGTATTTTTAGTAGAGATGGGGTTTCACCATGTTGGCCTGGATGGTCTCAATCTCCTGAGCTCGTGATCCGCCCACCTTGGTCTCCCAAAGTGCTGGGATTATAGGTGTGAGCCACTGCGCCCGGACTATCAGGTAACATTTAAGCAGGAATGTGAATGAAGTTGGGAAACCAGACTTGGAGATAATTAGGGGAAGAGAAGGTGAGGTAGAGGAAATGGCACGGCATGTGCAAAGGTTCTGAGGTGCTCACTGTATCTGAGGGGCAGCAAGATGGCCAGTCTGGCTAGGCAGGGTGAGTAAGGGGGAAAATGTAAGAGATAACGGAGAGTGTGGAGCCAGATCATGAAGGGCAGTCAGAGACTGCAGAAAAGGGTTCTGATCTTATCTCTTATAAGGACTCTGGATCTCATTCTGATTGAGATGAAGAATGGTCTCCATGATGGCTTTGAGGTAGAGGGATTTAAGGAGAGGTGTGACATGATCATGGCCAGGTGAGATAAAATATGTGTCACTTGGGGGCCAAAAGAACCCGTGTATTACAGATAGATTTTAATTTGTGAAATCACAGCCAGATAAGAAAAATACTTATCATTCATGCATGACCCAAATCAACATATTATTTCACTCATTTGTTACATATTGTGCCCTACCAGTACTAGCTTTTGGAGATTTATATGTGTGTGTGTGTGTGTGTGTGTACACATATAAACACACATATATGTGTATATAATATGCATACATATGTTTATAGGTATATATGTGCATATATACATTCTATATGTGTATATATGTGCATATATACATTCTATATGTGTATATATGTGCATATATACATTCTATATGTGTATATACGTATCTATAAACCAAAATAAATATACATATTAAAATATACATACATAATATATACACATACTGCATACATGTTTATGATATATGTGTATCTCTAACTTTACATGTATACATATATATGTAATATGTAATATGTCAAAGAGCTGGCAGAAAACTTAAGGGGTTCACCTAATTCAACACATTAAAAAATGGCTTTGAAAAGAAATTTTAAGCCGGTGTGGTGGCTCACAACTGTAATTTTAGCACTTTGAGAGGCTGAGGCGGGCAGACTGCTTGAGCCCAGGAGTTCGAGACCAGCCTGGGCAACATGGTGAAACTCTGTCTCCACTAAAAATACAAAAATTAGCCAGCTGTGATGGCCCATGCCTGTAGTCCCAACTACTAGAGAGGCTGAGGTGGGAGGATTGCTTAAGCCCAGGAGGTAGAGGTTGCAGTGAACCAAGAATGTGCTACTGCACTCCAGCCTAGGTGACAAAGCAAGAACCTGTCCCCCACAACAACAAAAAATTTAGCAGAAATCCTTTTCTGAATGAAATTTTCATATAATTACCACATATAAAACGATAAAGGAATGTTTCTTAAATAAAAGTTTGTTTTAGGCTGGGCACAGTAGCTCACACCTATAATCCCAGCACTTTGGGAGGCCGAGGCGGGTGGATCACGAGGTCAAGAGATCGAGACCATCCTGGCCAAGATGGTGAAACCCCATCTCTACTAAAAATATAAAAATTAGCTGGGCATGATGCTATGTGCCTGTAGTGCCAGCTACTCGGAAGGCAGAGGTTGCAGTAAGCTGAGATTGTGCCACTGCACTCCAGCCTCGTGACAGAACAACACTCTGTCTCAAAAAAAAAAGTTTATTTTATAAGCTCAAATTTGTAACAGTTATTTAATTGTAAGGTAATTTAATAAGAACATTGCTGTTTTGAATGACACAAAAATTTTAAATTAGGGCTTAAAGAAGACAGTTTTGAGCTATGTGATCATTTTGCTTTCAACTTGCTACAGTTCAATATAGTCTTTTGTATGGCACCTGGAACTAATGACAGTATTCAATGCACAATGTCACTTGCACAAAACAGCTGGACCATGAGCAACTGCATTCTATGCACTATATTCATAAGAATTTACCCTGTGTTAGAATTACAGTTTCTTCCTCATGGTGGAGAAGGGGAAGCATGCAGTTGAATTACTCTATTTACCCTGGATTTTATGGTCAACCCAAATTTCTAAGTCTCGTTCATGCTTAACTTACATTTTCTCAGTCTGTGCCTATGTAATAGTTGATTTTATGGATTCAAGAGTAATGTTTTACAGTTTACTTTGTTAAATTTCATATAGTTAATTTTAAGCTCTTTCTCTCAGTGTCTTTGCCTTAACCTTCTCGTTTTATTTCCTTATCAAACCTCAAACTTAAGATGATCTTTCATTGAGAATTACAACTAATGGAAACCTATGCCTCTTTGATCTTTTACTATACCCACCACCATACCCACTTCAATCTTCATCCCTAGGGAGTTTTCATTACTGTCTATTGTTATTTGGGGGAAGCTCTACTCTGGTGATCAGTATTAATAAATTGAGTATTGTACAAACTATACTATCTAAACTCAACTATACCTTCACTGCTATTGATCCATCTTTTGTGTGTGTGTGTGTGTGTGTGTGTGTGTGTGTGAGTGAGAGAGAGAGAGAGAGAGAGAGAGAGATAGATCTATTGCCCAGGCTGGAGTGCAGTGGCCCGATCACAGCTCACTGCAGCCTTGACCTTCCAGGTTCAAATGATTCTCCCTCCTCAGCCTTCTGAATAGCTGGACTACAGGCCCAAGCCACCTAACTTTTTAATTAAAAAAATAAAAATTCCCAATTTTTAAATTTTTTGTAGAGCCTGTTTCTTTCTATGTTGCCCAGGATGATTCTCAATTCCTAGGCTCACGCAATCCTCCTGCACTGGCCTCCCAAATTGCTGGGATTATAGGCGTGAGCCACTGCATCCGGCCTCATCTTTTATGACAACCTATCAAATTCTTTATTGCAACCATCTGAAACCTTTTCCAAACTGTAGTATGTTGACAACATGGCCACAAATTCTTCCTTCCCTGAGTTCATGCCTTTTTGCAATGTGACTCTGTTGTTTTGCCCATCAAGTGGAGAAGTCTATTTCTCCATTCTTTGAATTGATGCTTGCCCATGGGACTTGTTTGGGCAATGGGACATTAGCAAACATAATGCAAGCAAAAGCCTGAAAAGCATTTGGGCATTAGGGCTTCCTTCTCTTGCTGCTTTGAAATCCTGTGACTACCACCATGTGAAGGAAGCCCGGGCCAGCCTGCTGAATGAATAGGGCATGTGGCCTGGTTGCCTCTGTTATCCATGCTGACAACCTGCCTACTACTAGACATCCTAGATCATCTAGCCAGCTTGCCAGTCCAGCAGAAATTCATGAAAACTCAGCAGAGATCATCCAAGGCAGCTCAGACCAGAAGAATGTCCCAGCTAACCCACAGATCCATGAGCTAAAAAAAATTGTTATTTTAAGCCTCAAAGTTTAAAAATGATTTGTTATGCAGCAAAAGCTGGGTGACACATACACATTTGAAGCCCTAACTTTATTCCTACTTCCTTCACTCTCATCAAACTATTTCACTGAGAAGAGAGACATCCCTAAATTCTCTTTTATGCATCTTAAAATGAGCTGTCAGTTCGTTGAAGGTAAAGATAGCATCTTCTTCATCTTCGTATACCCCAGAACAAAAAGCATGGCACATGCACGTGCTAATCAACTGTCTTCCTAGTGAATTATTGAATAAAAGAATAAAAAGTCTCTATCATTACACTCTCTGTGCCACCTAAAAATTTTTCTGGGTTTTTAAACTCATTTCTGCTTAAAAACTAGGGGACACATATGAAAAACAATAATGCTGAAGATTTTTAAATAAGAATTTTGATTAGGTTAGATAACACTAATTGTGAACACAGACCACATTTGTAAAAAGGTGGCCTTTCAGACCATCATGCTACATTAAAATCCTTAGGTATCTATGTTTTCACCTGCACTAGTTGCTGCCACATGTATGTATCTGCTTGTGCTTTGAAGATAATGGAGTATGTGAGGCATGCTTGGTGCCTGCTGCCAACTCAGCGGCTGCCACACTGGTCTTCTGCCTGGTACAGAATGTAAACGTGCTGTGGGAGCCCGCTATGTGATATTTTGAGTGAACCTGCATAGCTATACTTACCAAGGCCATGTCTATGTGTGGACATTGGTGGCATCACACTCCAAGTTTTTGTTTTGGGGTTGTAGCACTCTACAGTATTCAAAGTCTTCAGTCCATCTCTTCCTCCAACCACATACAGTTTGTCATCTAGCACTGCAACACCGAACTGTAGCCTCCTCCCGTTCATATTTGCTACTGGAGTCCACATATTTGTACGGAGATCATACTTTTCAATGCTTGTTGCTCCTTCATAGTAATATATAGAAGTTATATAAATAAAAATTATACTATGATTTGTAATTTTATGAAATTACATATATAAACATTTTATTAGCATTGAAAATAATTTGATTATATTTAATGAAGGTCCTGCATGATATAGTCTCTGCCTACATCTATGACCTCATCTCCTACTATTCTCCAGGGCATGCACCAGGCCCCAGTAAGAAAAGGTCAAATAGACAAGGATTACCTGTCAAAGGAAGGTGAGAACCAACAAGTGGGGAAAAAAAGCAGAGGAGTTAAGTGTCATGGAAGCCGAAGGAAAAAAGTTCATAGCAGTATGTCTGCTAACAGTATCCTACTGAGAGGATCCAATAAGATAAAGACTAAGAAGTATTATTGGATTTAGCTACATGGAGGTCACTGATGACTTCAGGGGGAGGTTCCTTATTGAGTAGCTGAGATATGACTGGGAGGTAAGGAAACACAGACAGTGAGTGTAGAAGATTATTCTCAGAAGTCTGGCTATCAAAGGAGAGAGAGAGAGAAACTACTAGAAGAGTTGAGGAAGGTTTTGTTTTGTTTTTAAACTTGGAAAACTCATAGTTTGATTAAATGTGAATGAAAAGGACCTAGTTGAGAGGAAAGCAGGTAAAAATACAGGAGATGAAAGGGATCACAATGAACATAATGAACCATGAGGTTCCTGGGGAGGCAGGAAAGCACAGTACCTGGGGCATAGGCAGAGGGGCTCGCTTTCACAGAAGGAGGGGAACATACACTACTGCAATAAGCAAGGACAGGGATAAGTACAGATGAGGTACTTTGGGAACTATGAGGGTAGGGAGTTCAGGAAGTTGCTGCCTGAAGGCATCTATGTTTTTCTTTTCTTTCTTTTTTTTTTTATTTAAAGAATTGGAAAATTCTAGGACTCCTTTGTTCTCTTATGAGTTAAGATGAGTGGATTTTTTTTTTTAAAGGCCCTCTAAAAAAACCAAACCTCCAATTGTGAAGAGTTCAACTACAATCCATTTCTCTCTTCTAAGCTTCTAATACAACATGTAAGCAGTGCTAGCTTTACAGAATTATAATCATGACTAACACTTATCCTAAAGTATTTGTTATAATTTGGTCATCACAGCACTAGTATTATTGATCATTTCCTAAAATTTAGAAATAGTTTTGTTATACATATAAAGTTTCTCATGTTACAGTTTTTATCATTTTTTATTTACCCTACAGAATGCTAAATTATTTGGGATAGACAACAATTATTTGGGATATACATATATATGTGTGTGTGTGTATAGATATGTATATTTATATATCTAAATATTTATATAGCTATAAATATATAAAACAAACATATAGAAATATAAACATTTATATGGATAGAAATATAAATATACATATAATATAAATGTAAATATTTTATATTTATGTTTATCTATTTAATATATTTATAAATTATATATAAATATATGTTATATAATATATAATATATATTTATTAGATATCTTTATATATTTTTGGAGACAGAGTGTTGCTCTTTCACCTAGGATGGAGTGCAGTGGTATGATCTTGGCTTACCACAACCTCCACCTCCCAAGTTCAAGCAATTCTTGTTTCTCAGCCTCCCAAGTAGCTTGGATTACAGATATGCACCACCAATCACAACTAATAATTTGTGTTTTTAGTAGAGACAGGGTTTTGCTATATTCGCCAGGCTGGTCTTGAACTCCTGGCCCCAAGTGATCCTCCTGCCTTCGCCTCCCAAAGTGCTGGGATTACAGGCATGAGCCACTTTGCCTGGCCTTCACCTATGTATTTTTCACAGCACCACAGAGTCCCTTATACATACTACAGCTGTTCAAAAATATGTCTGAATAATTTTTCTTCATAGTTTTAGCTATAGTGAGGTTTTTTAACTTATATACTTGCATTATTTGATGTAATAGTATATTTGATTACTCTGAATTTGATCTTAAAATAGTCTTCCTTCCATCAAATAAATCAAATGAAATTAGAAAATTCCCTCCAACAAATAAAAAGCTAATCATCTCTCTTCGAGAACACATTTAGGAAATACTTTTCTTTTGAATTTTACATTATTTCTTTTAGATCTAGTTTACTAAGCAGTATCATAGTTGTATGAATTGGTAACTAAAAGTTATTTTGCTAATTTCAAACATAAAAATATTAAAACATAGTCTCAGATGTATATTTAAATCTGAATATCCAAAATTTTAAAAATCCTAATAATTGTAAAATTCTATGTAAAAGCTTGGGACGTCCCTAATTTATACTGAAGAATTAACCTTTTATACAAGCAAGCACAGATATACTCTAACATTTTCTTAGTGGCTGTCTGGAGCCATTATTAGCTTATTTGTTTGGCCCTATACTTAACAGACATATGAAGGGACCAAAAGCCCAATGGTCAGACTACCATCTGACTAAGGCAAACTGCTCTTCCTTACAAAGATATTGGAAATAAGATAAATTAGGATCAGCCAGATAGCTTGAACAGGATAGGTCAGAGTATTTAATTATTAAAAAAGACTCAGAAATAAAGTTGGTCAAACAGAAGGGCCAGATTAGAGAAAGTCTTAAAAGCCAGAATGAGGCATTTGCATCTTACATGATAAGAAGTAAAGACTGCTGGAGTTTTTGAGCAGAATAATTGCATGTTCACTGAAGAGTTAATGGAGTAGAGTATCATCTCCAAAGCCAAAATGCCTGTTTGAATCTTGATCCTATCACTCATCAATTGTGTGATCTTTGGAAAGTTACTTCAGTTCTCCAAGTCTTAGTTTCCCTATGTATAAAAGAGAACTGTTATGAAGATGAAATGAAATAATATAGTCTAAGTGCTTAGCGTAATGCCTGCCACATACTAACAACATAATGAATGCCTTTCCCTCTAAATTAACATGACCAAAATATGTAGGCTGACAGAAGGCTAACTGGAATTAGAAGGATGGCAGCAGAAATTTATAAGAATTAGACATAAGACCCATTTGAAAAAAGACCTGACAACTGTCAGAATTTAAGGTTTGAGAGAGAGAATGAGACTTGCTTACTTTTGGTGCCTAGTATCTAGTCCCCTTCCCATGCTTGGGGAATTTTCCATTGTAAGCATGAGCCTTGATGGAAAGCAGGAACCCATCTCCCAGAAAGCTGAAAAGATTGCCTTTCCATGTACCAAATTTGAGTTAAAAGCTGAGCATCAAATAGGTATTTTATACAAGTTGGAAAAATGAGAATAAAATCAAAGTGAAGGTATTATAGATAAATACATAGATAACAGTTAAAGCCTTAAAAAGGAGAGAAAAAGAGGGGGAAGAAGAGTGCTAGTAATGACTACAAAAGCTAGCACCAGTTCGAGGTACATAGATGATACTTAATAAGAATTTGCAGATTATCTGAACAACAGAATGTTGAAATATCCCTAATTGGTTATCTTATTTATTTCTGTACCATGCAGTCATCAGGCCTATGTCTAAAACTTAAGCATCTACAAATAAATAGCACTATGTTATATGTCATTCGGGTTAGAAAGTGGTAGGCAGGAGGCTGCTATTGAATGGTCATGGAGGCCTTCTTGGTAAGTTGACATTTGAGAGATTTGAGTGAATAATTTCTGCTAGGCACTTCAATATCCAGGGCCAGAGCGTGCTAGTGAGAGGATCAGCTAAAGCAATATCCTGGATATGGATAAAATGGCCTGTTAGATTAATGAAAAGGCTGATGGGGTTGGAATAAAAGCATCAGTAAGGAAAGAAGTTTTAATAGAATGAGCTGATATCAGAGAGGTAGCCAGAAGTCAGACAGAGATTGTAGGAGATTGCAGACTGCAAGTACTAGGAATTCAAAGAAAGGGGAGATCAATGCATATTAAGGGCTAATACACAGAAAGCTTCTAGCATAATACTGGCACCCAGAAGGCACTGTGCAGTGTTTGTTGCTATTATTTTTAACTATTATTATTATTTTTGAGATAGAGCCTTGCTTTGTTGCCCAGGCTGGAGTGCAGTGGTATGTACAATTTCAGTTCACTGCAACCTCTGCCTCCTGGGTTCAAGTGATTCTCCTGACTTAGCCTCCTGAGTAGCTGGCATTATAGGCACTTGCCACCATGCCTGGCTAGTTTTTTTTTTTTTGGTATTTTTTAGTAAAGACAGCATTTCACCATGTTAGCCAGGCTGGTCTTGACCTCCCAACCTCAAATGATTGGCCCACCTTGGCCTCCCAAAGTGCTGGGATTACAGGCGTAATCACGGCCTATTTTTAATATTAATAATAACTGTTGTTAGTGCGGTACAAAGAATTCTTAGATACCTTTGACCCAGATTTCCCAAATGTTTACTTTTTACTGTATTTACTATGTAGGTTGTTTTTTTTTTTCCCTGAACTGTTTTAAGAGTAAGTTGTGGCCCGGTGTGCTGGCTCATAGCTGTAATCCCACCATTTTGGGAGGTCAAGGCAGACAGATCACTTGAGGTCAGGAGTTCGAGACCAGCCTGGCCAACATGGTGAAACACCATCTCTACTAAAAATACACAAATTAGTCAGGCATGTGTGGTGGCATATGCCTGTAGTCCTAGCTATTTGGGAGGCTGAGGCAGGAAAATTGTTTGAACACAGGAGGCGGTGGTTGCAGTGAGCTGATAACGCAACAATGCAGTCCAGCATGGGTGAATGAACAAAACTTCATCAAAAAAAAAAAAAAACAAAAAAAACCCAGTAAGTTGCAGGAATGTTACCATTATACCCCTAATACTCAGTGTATCTTCCTCAAAATGACAAATTATCTTCTTATAAGACCAAAATATAATAATCAAAATCTGGAAATTAACTGGTGTTTTTTTTGAGATGGAGTCTTGCTCTGTCACCCAAGCTGGAGTGCAGTGGTGCAATCTCGGCTCACTGCAACCTCTGTTTTCTGGGCTCAAGTTATCCTCCCACCTCAGCCTCCTGAGTGTAGCTAGGACTACAGGCATCCACCACCATGCCAGGCTAATTTTTTTTGTATTTTTGGTAGAGATGGGGTTTCACCATATTGCCCACGTTCTATCAAACTCCTGACCTTAAGTGATCTGCCCGCCCCAGCCTCCCAAAGTGCTGGGATTACAGGTGTGACCTACCTTACTCAGTCTGAAATTAACATTTATACAACACTATTATCTAATCTACAGACCCTACTTGGATTTTGTCATTTGTCTCAGTTATGTACTTTACAGCAAAAGAAAATCCAAGACGATGCATTATAATAGCCGTAATGTCTCTTTAGTCTCTTATAATCTGGAACAATTTCTGACTCTTTTTTGTACTTCATGACATTGACATTTTTGAACACTACAGACAGATAAGTTATTTTGTAGACTGTTTGTCAACTTAAGATTGTTTCCTCAAGATTAGATTCAGGTTATACACTCCTGAACGGCATAGATGGGTGGCTGAGTTCTCCATGCATCCTCTCCTGCACAATGCTGCTCCTTAGTCTGATTTCTGTCAACATTATCTTTGATCATTTGGTTAAGTGCTGTGCGCCAGGTTTTTCTACTGTAAATATACTATTTTACTCTTTGTAACTAGTAAACGTGGCGGAGAGACATTTTTAGACTAAGTATCCTGTTCTCAAACTTTTCCCACTAGTCTCAGCATCCACTGATAATTCTTGGCTGAATTGGTTATTGGTGGTTACTAAATGGTAACTTTTGTAATCTCATCTTTCCTTCTGTATTCATTCCTTGGCACTCTAAGGAAGAGCTTTCCTTTTTCCCTTGTTTATTTGTATCGATGTGGAACCATGGATATTTAATGACTTCATAGGTTATAATCTTTTACTATCATTTATTTTGATGCTCAAATTATCCCAGAGTTGGACAGTAGTAGCCCCTACAAGCTTTTTCCTGTGTCTTTTGACCTGTCTCCATCATTCTTTGAGCATTTCCTTACTTTCTGGTCTAGAGGATGTTACAGAATTATCTGGTACTTTTTCTGTCCCTGTCCTGCAACCAGCCATTTCTCCAATGAGTTCTTTGGCCGTATATGTACTTATTAAAATATCTTTTTCTCTGTTCCTCCCTCCCCCAAATAAAAGATTATTTGATACCTTTTGTTGAATCCATTCCCCCAACTGCAAATAATGTACCAACAGTTGACTTCCTAGGTTTTGTCCGAGGACTTTGTAACATGGGTCTTCTCTCTGGTAATAAATGGTACTTCATTGCTTCCATAATGAGTTTCTGACATTCTATATCATCCCGGAAAAGTGCATTATTTTCCATGTCTGCCAGGAACTAGGAAAGAAGAGTGGGCATGCATACTGAATGACTAAGAAATTGGTAGGGTTTACAGAAAAAAAGTGACATTGTTGTCAAATAGATTTTACATATTTTTTAAAAATTCAAGTATAGGCACATATTTTTAACTAAAATATGCAACATTTACAGGATTTACATTTTAAATTTCATTGAAAAACAAAACACGAGTAGCATAAATGGTATACTCTAAAATCTTAGTACTGTAGTGCTTATCTCTGGGTAGTAGGAATACTGGTGCTTTTTAAATAAAAATTTTTTTTACTACTTTTCTATAATTTCCAAATTTTCCAAAATAAATAATTTTACTTTTAAAATCAGAAATAATTCTGATTGAAGAATAATTATAAGTGGGAGTTGACTAATTATACTGTGTTCACTTGACTTTTCTAAACAATTCCACTAACAACTGCAAAAACAAAAGTTACAAATTTCTCAAGGGGCAAAGAACTCTAAACAGTGACTGCTCTAAAAACATTAAAATCCCTTGTGTGTCACGGAATCCAATTTTATGTAAATTACAAAAACGATTACAACTTGTCTTTTAAAATATGAAATTCCTTTTAAAAATAAAATGAAAATACGATCACGTTGGCAATTAAATAAAACAAAAAGATTTAAAATAAAAGTCTTTTCTTTTTGTGCTTGGTTCTCCAACACCCCTCCCCATCCTGTAATTCTTCCCTGCCTTATAAACAACCTGGTGTGTAGTCTTTCATATTTTCTTCATATTCATGCAATCCTCTGCTGACATAATTCTCATACATTTATATGTATAACATAAATATGTGTAATAATTTTTACAGTTTTCTCTTTTACTAATTGTAAAAGATGCATCTTACCATCTTTGTTCAACATTATCTCATGAAAATTCCTCCAGGTCTTCTGAAAAGGTATAGTTCTGATTTATTCTTTTTAATAACTGAATAATACTCCATACTATATAGATATGCTAATTTTTTAGCCATTTCCTTATCATGGACATTAATTTTGTTTCAGTATGTACAGATATATATTCATATGTATATGTGTATATGTATACATATATATATATACACACGAATATGTAAATATACTCTTTTCTGCTACTAAAAACAAGTCCAGTGTGGATGTCCTTATGTATTAATTTTTACATTTACAGGACAGATTTCTAAGAACTGAATTGACTCCAGGTGAGTCAAAGTGTGTATGTATGTGTGTGCGCATATATGTGTATTTGTGTGTGTCTGTATGATAAATGTCAGATTATTTTCCAAAGTGGCTCACATTTCATCAGCCGTGTGTAAGAACACAAGAGTATGACATTCCTGCCAGGAATAAGTGTTTTAGCTCTTTTTGTCAATGATATCACATTTTTCCTTTAATTTGAATTTTCCTGATAAGTGAATATAGGCATTTTAAAATGATTTGGATATTCGTTTTTTCTTCCTTTATCTGTCTTTTTTCTACTGTCTTTTGATTAAAAATTTGCAAGAGTTCCTTATATGACACGCAGTAATCTTTTATTTTTCAACTGTATTTTTCTAGATTTTTAATCATTTGTCTATTAAGGTTGTTTCATAGTACTTTTGCTATACAAATAATTTTCATTTTTAGGTCATCAAATATGTGTCTTTCTTTTCATAGTCCTGGTTAGAAAGTCTTTTTGTTTCAGTTTGTGGATGAAGTCTCCTGGATCATCTAGCAAGATTTTATTGCATTTTCTCATTTAGGCTATTGATCCATGTGAAATGAAAATCCATTTCATTTTTTTGAAATTAATTTTTAAATAGAGTATGAGTGGAGGAGCATTTTTATTTTCTTTAAGATCAATAGCTAGTTCTGTACTACTTATTAAATACCCCCCTCCCATTTCCAACTGAAATGAATTTTGGTCATACATTACATTCTCACAAATTGATCTCAAGCTATATGAGATTTGTTTTTTGATTCTTTATTCTGTTCTATCGATCTATTTGTCTATTCCTATTTCTAAATAGCATATTTTATTACAGTATCTTTATAGCATATTCTGATACCCAATATTGTTAAGTTTTCCCTCACTGTTAACTTTCATAGTTTTCTTGGCTATTTTTGTGCCTTTATTTTTCACGTAAACTTATGACAAAGTTATCCAGATTCTCTTGGAATTCTAATAAGAACGACATTAAATTTATTAATTTTTGGAGAACTGACATTTTTATGATATTAAGCCTTTCTGTTCAAGAAGCCTTTCCATTTAGCTTTCTATATATTATACCTTTCTTTATTACATATATTTCTATATATTTTATCTTCACTGCTATTGGGAATGTATCTTAAAAGTTTATTTCATATATGTTTTGCAGGAGAGAAAGTCTACTGATTACACTTGTATTAACCTATTACTTTACCAAATTCCTTTATTAAGCTCTACGTGTTATGCAAATAATCATAACTGTCAACAAATAGGGATAGTTGTATATCTTTTTCTAATGTGTATGCCAACTACTTATTTATTTATTTTTGAGATGGAGTCTTGGTCCATTGCCAGGCTGGAGTACAGTGACACAATCTCAGCTCACTGCAACCTCTGACTCCGACTCCTGGGTTCATGCAATTCTCCCGCCTCAGCCTCCCGAGTAGCTGAGACTACAGGTGTGCGCATGCCCAGTTAATTTTTCTGTATCATTGACTAATGATGTTGATGATATGGGGTTTCACCATGTTAGCCAGGATAGTCTCGATCTCCTGACCTTGAGTGCTGGGATTACAGGCATGTGCCAACTATTTTATAATTGCAATTGCTTCTAAAGAAGCAAAGCCTTCTAAAGAATGTTAAATAATTAGGCTGATATGGAGTAACTTGTTTCTTGTTTGAATTGATCTGGTTTTAGTGTTTCATTATTTAGGATAATACTTGCTGTAACATTTAGTAATCTATTTTTCTTTTATTCAATAAAGATAATATAGATTTTCACAGATTGTTTTTTTGAGATGGGGGGTCTCACTGTTGCCCAGGCTGGAGTGTAGTGGCACAATCTTAGCTCACTGCAACCTCTGCCTCCCATGCTCAAGCAATTCTCCTGCCTCAGCTTCCTGAGTAGCTGGGATTACAGGCATACACCACCTCACCCAGCTAATTTTTGTATTTTTAGTAGATATGGGGTTTCACCATGTTGGCCTGGCTGGTCTTGAGCTCCTGACCTCAAGTGATCCTCCCACCTTGGCCTCCCACAGTGCTGGGATTACAGGCGTGAGCCAACATTCTCAGCCCCTTCATAGATTTCTTAATAATCATTCTAGTATTCCTGGAAAAAGAACTTTCTGGTCATAGTGTATCCTTTTGATACACTGTGGGATGTATTTTACAATATAATTCTTTATAATTTTATTGGGGTATATTTTACATATCCTAATTTATCCATTCCAGGTATACAATTCAATGATTTATAGTAAATTACCAAGTTGTAGAACCATTACCATAAAACAGTTTTGAAACATTTTTATCATCTCAATTAGATCCCACATGCCCATTTTACTGTTCATTGTCATTGTCATTCCCATCTTTTGTCCCAAGCACTAATCTGTCTCTATAGATTTGCCTTTTCTAGACATTTCATATACAGAGAATCATACAATATGTAGACTCTGTTGTCTTGCTTCTTTCCTTTCGCTACTTTTGAGACTTGTCCCTGCTGTAGCTACTGGTATCTGTGCTTCATTTCTTTTTATTGTTGAGTAATATTCCACTGTCGGGCTATACTTCATTTTATCTATCTATTTACCAGTTGATGGATGCTTCTTAGGTTGCTTCCAGTTTCAGGCTATTATGAATCAAGCTGCCAAGAACGCTTGTGTTCAAGTCTTTGTGTGGACATATTTCTTTCTCTTGGGTAATTATTATCTAAGAGTAGAATTGCTGAGACATACGGAAAATTTATGTTTAACTTTTTAAGAAACAACCAAACTGTTTTCTAAAGTGGTTGCACCATCTTACATTTCTAGCACTGTATGAAGGTTCCTGTTTTTGCACATCCTCACCAATTGTTTATTTGTCTCTATTTTAGCCATTCAGGAAGGTGCGAAATGTGGTTTTATTTTGAATTTGCCTTGTGACTAATGATGTTGATGATATATTCATGTTTTTATAGAGGAAGAGAGAAACAGTCTCTAAAAAGAGTCACTGTAAAAAAAGTTGGTGGTATTTGGAAACTAGCACTGCATACCAAAGGCAAAAAAGCCAAATTAAGACCTAAGTCCCATGACCTACACCAGAATATACATTTTGGTATTAATTACTCCACATTGTTTCTATGCACACAAAACATAGTTATACTTGTCACAGAAACCATTAGTGAATATGCATAAAGTTGGCTCATTAACATTAATTTTAATGTTTATGTTACTTCTATTATATACAATTATTTTGGTCATTTCTAAATAAAAATAAATGTGAAAAAATATAGAAAGTAAACTCTTGGGAGATGTAATAGTCACTGCAATTTGAAGCAATGTATATTTCCTAATATACTGATAGTATCTATAAATTATAAATAAGTAGGATTAATTATATTTAAGTTAAAAAGCCATTAATCCAAGTAGCAGATTAATCAAATGGGAGGAACCAAATATCATTTAGAAAACTATTCAGAAGACACTGAGAGAAAACTACAAAATAGATACTTTCATGTGCATTTTTGGTGAATGCTAAATGCCTTCTCTGCTATTAAAGAGCAAATTATTAAAATGAAAGCATTCAGAATACAGGAATCAATTTTCATTTTGTAAATTTTTATCCTCACTCATATTTGTTCACCTTATGACTACTGCTCTAAAACTGTCCCCTCAAACACAAATAGAATGTGAATAATTTATGAACTGTACAGATGTTAAAAAAATGTTTTGGAGGCTGGGCAAGGTGGCTCATGCCTATAATCCCAGCACACTGGGAGTCTTTGGCAGGAGGATCACTTGAGGCCAGGAGTTTGAGAGCAGCTTGGGCAACAAAGTGTGACCCTGTCTCTACAAAAAATTTAAAAAAACTAGTCAGATGTGTGGTAGGGCACAGTAACAGTAGTCTCAGCTACTTGAGAGGCTGAGGTGGGAGAATTACTTGAGCCCAGGAGTCTGAGGCTGCAGTGAGCTATGACTGTGGCACACTCAAGCTTGGGTGGCAGCGTGAGACCCTGTCTCAAAAAAACTGTTGTTGTTTTAGTATCAAGACCTTGTATACTAAAAGAATGCTAAATTAAATATTGACTCATTTTATATTTCTGACTTTCTGTAGAAAACAATACTAAACTGACAGCAGAACAGTGGAGACTCAGAAACTTGTAAATTCAGGCTGAACACTGAAAATGTTAATAATTTAGGTGTTGGCCAGGTGCGGTGGCTCACGCCTGTAATCCCAGCACTTTGGGAAGCCGAGGTGGGTAGATCGCCTGAGGTCAGGAGTTTGAGACTAGCCTGACCAACATAGTGAAACCCTGTCTCTACTAAAAATACAAAAAATTAGCTGGATGTGGTGGTGGGTGCCTGTCGTCCCAGCTACTTGGGAGGCTGAGGCAGGAGAATCACTTGAACCCAGGAGGCGGAGGTTGTGGTGAGCTGGGATCACACCATTGCACTCCAGCCTGGGCAACAAGAGCAAGACTCTGTTTCAAAAAACAAAAAACAATTTAGGTGTCAAAATATTTTAGATAATGTATATATGCCCTAGTATTTCTATTCACATGGTTTAAAATTTTATCAAGTTGAAATGTTTGGAATGTTTTCAAAAGTAAAATAAAATCAATCCCAGTACTTTGAGAAGCCAAGGTGGGAGGATCACTTGAATCCAGGAGTTCAAGACCAGCCAGGGCAACATAGTGACACCCTATCTCCATGAAAAAATTTTAAAAACCAGCTGGGCATGGTGGCTCATGCCTGTTAATCCTAGCACTTTGGGAGACCGAGGGGATGGATATCTTAAGTTCAGGAGATCGAGACTAGCCTGGCCAACATGGTGAAACCCTGTCTCACTAAAAGTACACAATTAGCCAGATGCGGTGGCATGCATCTGTAATCCCAGCTACTCGGAAGGCTGAGGTGTGAGAATCACGTGAACCCAGGAGATGGAGGTTGCAGTGAGCAGAGATTGTGCCACTGTACTCCAGCTGAGCGACAAGGACTCCATCTCAAAAAAATAAATAAATAAAAATTTTTAAAAAGTGGCTGGGCATGGTGGCGTGTGTCTGTAGTCCCAGCTACTCAGGAGGCTGAGGTGGGAGGATATCTTGGGCCCAGGAAGTTGAAGCTACAGTGAGCCAAGATCGTACCACAGCATTCCTGCCTAGATAATAAGAGTGAGACCCTGCCTCAAAATAAAAATAAAATGACCATAAATACTTGTCTCCTAGATTATTCAGTTTTTTTAAAAAGCCATACAAAGATTGCGCCTGGTGGTTCACGCCTATAATCCCAGCACTTTGGGAGGCCAAGACAGGTCAGCAGTTTGAGACCAGCCTGGCCAACATGGTGAAACTCCATCTCTACTGAAAATACAAAATTAGCTGGTTGGGGTGGCACATGTCTGTAATCTCAGCTACTTGGGAGATTGAGGCAAGAGAATTGCTTGAACCCAGGAGGCAGAGATTGTAGTGAGCTGAGACTGCACCACCGCACTCCAACGTTGGCAAAAGGAGCAAAACCTTGTCAAGAAAGAAAGAAAGAAAGGGAAGAAAGGAAGAAGGAAGGAAGGAGGGAGGGAGGGAGGGAAAGAAGGAAGGAAGGAAGGAAGGAAGGAAAAGAAAATCCAGAGGACAGATCCAAAATGGCCAATTAGGAGCAGCTCAGGATTGCTGCACCCAGCGAAAGCGCGGAGGGTGAGTGGACGCCGCATTTCCAGATGGATTTTTACTGTCCACAGACCAGGAGATTCCCAGGCGGAGGAGCCCCATGGGTCGCCAGCACGGCTGTTTCGGCCTGCGCAGCTGTCTTGGCCGGCACCCTGGCGTGGTGGTTCTCCGCTGGCACCGTTTTAGCTGGCGATTGGAGCTACGGGAAGACAGAGTCGCCCATTCAACTGATAGAAAAGGGGACTGAAAAAGGGAGCCAGGACAGGAGAGTCCCGGGCAAAAAAGCACCACGAATCTCAGCGCGGCTGTTTCAGCCGGCGCAGGCACAGTGGGTCGCAGCATGGGAAATCGCACAGATCTCAGTGCCTTTTCAACAGGCGACTGGAACACCTGGGAGACAGTCGACCGTTCGCTCTGAGGCAGGGAGCCAGGTGATCAGGCTCAGCTGGTCCCACCCCCACAAAAAAACAGCAATCTGAAATGCTCTCGATTGAGAGTTTCATAGCAAGCACAGCTGAACCCAGGATGGTCCAGCTCTGTGGGGGAGGGGTGTCCACCATTACCGAGGCAGTCCACCACTACGGAGGTAGTCTGCCATTGCTGAGGCAGCCCGCCATTGCCTAGGCAGCCCACCATTACAGAGACAGTCTGCCATTATAGAGGTGGGCCGCCATTGCCGAGGCAGTTCTAACTATATCTGTATAAACAGGACTGCAGGGAAGTTCACATGGCAGCTGGGTGGAGCCCACAGCTGCTCAGCAAAGCCTCTGTAGGCAGACAGTCACTAGGCTGCTTCCTGGCAGGGCAGAGCAGCCCTGAAAAAAGGCAGCAGGACAACAGAAACTCATAAACAAAGCCCTAAATTCCTGGGACAGAACACCTGGGGGAAAAAAAAAGAAAAAGACATTTATGAGTTCTGCTGCAGCAGACTTAAACGTTCCTGCCCAGCAGCTCTGAATGAATAACGGAGCTCACAGCTCATCACATGAGCTCCTATAAAGGACAGACTTCTCCTCAAGCAGCTCCCTGACTCCCGTATATCCAAAGAGTCACCTCATAAAGGAGAGCTCAGACTGACATCTGGCGGGTATCCATCTGGGACAAAGATAGCAGAAGAAGAAACTGGCAGCAACCCTTACTGTTCTGCAGCAGCTGCAGGTGATCCAAAGGCAAGCAGGGCCTGGAGTGGTCCTCAGGAGTCCTGCAGCAGAGGGGCCTGAATGTTAGAAGGAAAACTAAGAAACAGAAAGAAATGAGTTCAGCATCAACAAACTGGACGTCCACTCAGACCCCATCCGAAAGTCACGAACTACAAAGACCACAGGTAGACAAATCCACAAAGATGGAAAGAAACCAGTGCAAAAAGGATGAAAACACCCGAAACCAGAACGCCTCTCCTCCTCCAAGGGATCACAACTCCTCACCAGCAAGGGAACAAGGCTGGATGGAGAATGAGTCTGATGAATTGACAGAAACAGGCTTCAGAAAGTGGGTAATAACAAACGTC
>CAUYLG010018980.1:0-47939 GCA_963573385.1 Cacajao melanocephalus | reverse complement strand
AAGGAAGGAAGGAAGGAAGGAAATGAGGGAGGGATAGAGGGAAGAAAGGAATGTTTGTTGACTTTTGTGTTTTCTTTCTTTTCAAATGCAGAAATTGCCTTTTACAAGTTGCCCTTCCCAAATAGTCTTGATAATCTAAGGAACATTTAATCATTCTATTATAAAGACACATGCACACGTATGCTTATTGCGGCACTGTTCACAACAGCAAAGACTTGGAACCAACCCAAATGCCCATCAATGATAGACTGGATAAAGAAAATATGGCACACATATACCATGGAATATTATGCAGCCATAAAAAGGATGAATTCATGTCCTTTGCAGGGACATGGATAAAGCTGGAAACTATCATTCTCAGCAAACCGACACAAGAACAGAAAACCAAACACTGCATGTTCTCAGTCATAAGTGGGTGTTGAAGAATAAAAACATACGGACACAGGGAGGGAAGCATCACACATGGGCCTGTCAGGGGCTTGGGGCTCTAGGGGAGGGATAGCAGGGGGTGGGGGGATAGGGGAGGGATAGCATTAGGAGAAATACCTTATGTAGATGACGAGTTGATGGATGCCGCAAACCACCATGGCATGTGTATACCTAAGTAACAAACCTGCACATTCTGCACTTGTACCCCAGAACTTTACATTAAAAAAAGAAATGCTTACGCATTACACAAACCAATCGGCCAGCCCCCTGGACTTATCCAGCCAGCCCCCTGAAGTCAGGCAGCTAGTCTGAACTTTTTAAGTTGTCTCTTAGTATTTCAGGCATAGATGGTCAATCATATTAATGCCATTTTTTCTATACAGTTGTGTCTCTTAAGACTCCTCATGCTGTCAGTGAAAGAAAACTTATCTCAAACTGACTTACATAATAAAGGGGATTTACAGACTTCCATAACAGAAGGGTCATCTATAGAGAGGGCTTCAGAAATAATGAACTGATAAAGTGTCGCTCAGTACATACTTTTTTCTACTGCTTTACTCTACTTTCAAGGCATTGGCTTCATCCTAAATCTGACTTCCCCCCATTTCTACTTCCAGACCCCATGGTCATGAAAACCTTCTAATGTAAATAAGGCCATGTGTTTCCCTGTCCTTGTTAAACAGGAAAAATAATGTGTCTGATCCAGTCACTGACACGTGGATTGAGAGCGTCTCTGAATTACACCGTTCTAAGCCCCCTGCAACTGTGCACCATACCAGGCCCACGCCCGACGTTGACATGCTGATTCAGGAGTGGTCCCTGGAGTTTGAAGAGCTTTTGGGCAAGAGATGGAATTTCACCATGTTGCCCAGGCTGGTCTCAAACTCCTGGGCTCAGGCAATCTGAAAGAACAGTACCAAGACTCACCTTGACTGGCTGGCTTGAGTTACATACCCAACCTTGAACCAATGGCCATGGCCAAGTGATAATATATCCTGATTGGTTTAACCAACCAGGACCTATCACTTAAACTAAGGTAGGTTTATGTTTACCCAAAAGGTACTGGTTGTGTTGAGAAGGTGTGAGCAAAGGTGAATCTCAGACTTCTTAGGAAGTAAAAATGTTTGGATAAGAACCAACAATACTCACTAGAAGCAGTTATTTTTCAAGCATGGGTGAGGCCTTCCTCTTAATTCCTCATGGAATTGAAGACCTGAGAAATAACAGAACACAGAAAATTTGCAAACATAGTGTTATCGTTTGAATATGTCCCCCAAAGTTTACATGTTGAAAAAAATCCATCCTAATGCAATGGTGTGGAGAGGTGGGAGCTTTAAGAGGTAATTAGGGGCTGGTAGGGCATGGTGGCTCATGCCTGTAATCCCAGCACTTTGGGAAACAGAGTCAGGTGGATCACATGAGGTTGGGAGTTCGAGACCAGCCTGACCAACATGGAGAAACACCATCTCAACTAAAAATACAAAAATTAGCTGGACATGGTGGTACAAGCCTGTAATCCCAGCTACTCGGGAGGCTGAGGCAGGAGAATTGCTTGAATCCAGGAGATGGAAGTTGCAGTGAGCCAAGATAACGCCATTGCACTCCAGCCTGGGCAACAATAGCAAAACACCATAACAGAGAAAAAAAAAAAAAAAAAAAAAAAAGGAGGTAATTAGGGCTCTGCCCTCATGAGTGGTTTAATGCCTTTATTACAGGAGTGGGTTAGTTATCACAGGAGTAGATTCCTGATAAAAAGATGAGTTCAGGTGGGTCGGTCTCTCTCTCTCTCTCTCTCTCTCTCTCTCTCTCTCTCTCACACACACACACACACACACACATACTTTCTTGCCCTTCCACCTTCTGCCATAAAATGACACAGCACGAAGGTGTCTCCAGATGTGGGCTCCTCAGCCTTGGACTTCCTCAAGAATTATAAGATATAAATTTCGATTCTTTATAAATTACCATTTTTTGATATTCTGTTACAACAGCATAAAACAGACAAATACAAATAATTGGCACCAAAAATTGGGGCTCTTGCTATAACAAGTACCTAGAAATATGGAAGTAGCTTCAGAACTAGCTAATGGGTCGAAGCTGTAAGAATTTGAAAAACTGTATTACTATGAATGGAGTATTAAGGAAAATTCTAGTGAGGGCTCAGAAGGAAAGAGATAGAGAGAGAGAGCGCCCAAACCTTCTTAGAGATTACTTAAGTGTTCATGATCAAATACTGGTAGAAATATAGATGGTAAAGGCCATTCTGATGAGGCCTCAGATCGAAATGATGAAGAAGATATTAGAATAGAGAATAAAGGCCATTTTTGTTACACATCTAAAAATAACTTGGTGGAACTGTTTTCAAGCCCTACAACTTTGTAGAAGGCAGAACTTAGAGCAATGAAGCAGGATAGCTGGCATAAGAAATATCTAAGCAGCAAAGCATTCAAGGTACAACATGGATTCTTTTGGGCACTTACAGTAAAAAGATTTAAAACAGAAATGATTTAGAGATAGAATTTATAATTAAAAGAAATACAAAATGGAAATATTTGGAAAACGGTCAGCTTGGCCATGAAAAAACTAAAAAAGTGTGCTCAGGAAAGAATATTAAGTGTGTTGCCAAGTGACGCTTTACTAAAGGGATTAATATGAATAGAATGAAGCCAGACTCTGTTCATGAAGACTATGAGAAAATAAATGCAAAGGAATTTCAGAGGTCTTCAAGGCAACCTAAGACCCTGAGGGCAAGGTTGTCAGAGAAGTGCTCACTAGACCTCAGCATTCACTGTCCAGGGCTTTTTTGTGACTCTGCTCCCCATATTCCAGTGCAGTGCTCCTCAGCTGCCCCAGCTATTGCTCAAACAGGCCCAGATGTGGCTCCTGCCACAGCTCTGGAGGGTGAAAGTGATAAGGCTTTGTGACATCCATGTCATTGGCATCCACACGGTGCTAACCTTGCAGACATTTGGAGTGCACAAGCTGTGGGGCCGTGGCAACCTCAGACTAATCTTCAAAAGTATGTATGGGACAGCCCATAGACTCAGGCAGAGACTTGTTGCAGGAGCAGGGCCACCACAAAGAACTCCACTAGGACAAAGCCTGGAGGATCATAGGAACGGACAGCTTCTGAGACTCCAGAAGTAGGACCAACAGTGTGCAACTCCAGCCTGGGAAGGCTGCAAGTACGAGACTCCAACCTATGAGAGCTGTTCAATGGACTGAACCCATCAAAGCCATAGGGGAGGGGCTGCTTGAGACCTTGGAGGTACAGCTGTCACCCCAGTGTGCCCAGCACCGAGGGAACAGAGTCGAAGGAGATGAATCTCCAGCCTTAAGACTTAACATTGTTTTCTCTGTTGATTTTCGGACTTACTTGGGACCAGTCATCCCTTACTTCTTGCGTACTTCACCTTTTAAGAATAGAAATGTCATGGTTGCTCAGCGTGGAATCCGTAAAATGGCCTGGCCTTGACACTGGAGTGATACCCCAGCCGTAGGCTGGGGTTCTTTCCATTATAGAGGAGACAGATTCAGAGGGTCTACAGAACAAGGTTGTTGAAAACCAGACATATGATGAGCGTCTAGAGGTCAACGACTCAGAAGAGGTTGCAAGTATTTATACTCCAACCCCAAGATGCCAAGGACTTCCTCGTTCTGCCCATCTTCCTAACAAGGCTATGGCTGATAACAGCAGTGATGAGTATGAAGAGAAAAATAACAAGGTCCTAAGGGAGGGCATGCCACAGGTTCCAGGACACAGAGGCAAAGACATCGACCCTGCTCCACCTGTCCCTGAAAGTTCCAAATGCCACCAGACCCCTTCTCATGGACTTGAGAGGGTGGGATGATACAGAGAGAGCCAGAAGAAGGTCAGAAAGGAGAAGAAGAAAACCTCACAGTTGACCCCTCAACAGGGCTTTAATGAAAATGATGATGATGAGGAGGAGGAGGTGGAGGAGGAAGAGGAGGATTATTCATCTGAAACTGATTCTGATTCTGATGATGATGATGAAGAGCATGGAGCCCTTCTGGAAGCAGCTCCACAACCCTGCAGATTATGAGCATTTGCCAGTTTCTGCTGACATCAAGGAACTCTTCCAGTACATCAGTAGGTACACACCTCAGTTGATTGACCTGGACCACAAACTGAAGCCTTTCATTCCTGATTTTATCCCAGCTGTTGGGGATATTGAGGCAGTCATAAAGGTTCCACGTCCTGATGGAAAGCCTGACAACCTTGGCCTGTTGTATTGGATAAACTTTCTACAAAGCAGTCAGACCCTACAGTGCTCTCACTCTGGTTAACAGAGAATTCTAAGCAACATCACACAACATATGAAAGTAAAGAGCCTGGAAGATGTATAAAAGAATTCCAAAGCCACTGACACGTGGATTGAGAGCGTCTCTGAATTACACCGTTCTAAGCCCCCTGCGACTGTGCACCATACCAGGCCCATGCCCAACATTGACATGCTGATTCAGGAGTGGTCCCCGGAGTCTGAAGAGCTTTTGGGCAAGAAATGGAATTTCACCATGTTGCCCAGGCTGGTCTCAAACTTCTGGGCTCAGGCAATCTGCCCACCTCAACCTCCCACAGTGCTGATATTACAGGTAAGCCTGCCCACAGCAGAGACTGATTGCAGCCTGGCAGACTACACTGACATGATCTGTGCCATTCTAGACATCCCTGTCTACAAGAGTCGGATCCAGTCCCTCCATCTGCTTTTTGCCCTGTACTCAGAATTCAAGAACTCACAGCATTTTAAAGCTCTAGCTGAAGGCAAGAAAGCCTTGACTCCTTCATCCAACTCCACCTCCCAAGCTGGAGATGTGAAGACATTAACCTTCAGTTGAGACACCTCCTAAGCTGCCGTTTCAAGGCTGAGCTGGCCCCTCCGCCCCAGCTGAGATGGACAGATCGTTGTCAGTCCCTGATGTCCTTGCCTATGCCACAGCTTGGCTAAAGGGCAGTGCATGTCCTGCTGGCCTCTCTGCCAGAGGGCACTGCACACATTTGTTTAATGAACCTGCCTGCCTCAGACTGTTGTCCCCAGGGAGTTAATGCAGTTACACTACTGTGGGGATTTGAGTTAGAAGAATCGGAATTTCTGAGATCCTAGGGAGCTCAGGTTGGGAGGAAAGCTTAAAAGATGTCCTTTTTGGGAGAGGGATGGAATTATTTTCTTTCATTCTTAAAAGTTGGTGGGTAAAGATTTTGTAAATCAAATGCTCTATTATATTGTCAGATTATTCTGCTCTTTAATATGAAAGAGAAGAGGCTGACTGAGCATAAGATAGAGACAAGGAACTTTGCTTAATAATGGGCATTAAATGAAGAGTAGTTTAAGCAAACAAGTTTTGTGAAATAAAATGAAACCCCAATCCACAAAAAAAAAAAAAAAAAAAGAAAAGAATAGAAATGTCTATCTTATGCCTCTCTCTCGTCATTGTATTTTGAAAGCATGTAACTTGTTAATCTTACAGGCTCACAGCTGGAGAGGAATTTATCTCAGGATGAATTGTGCCTTGAATCTCCTCATCTGATTTAGATGAGACTCTGGACTTTGGACTATTTGAGTTGGTACTAAAACAAGTTAACATTTTGGAGCTATTAGTATGGAATTAATGTATTTTACATGAAGAAAAACATAAATTTTGGGGGCAAGGGGAAGAACGCCATGGTTTTAATGCATCCCACAAAGTACATGTGTTGGAAACATAATCCCCAGTGCAACAGTGTTGGGAGATGAGACCTTTAAGAGATGATTGGGTCACGAAGGCTCTTTCCTCTTGAATGGACTATGCCTTTATTGCAGGAGTGGGTTAGTTATCACAGGAGTGAATTCCTGATCAAAGAATGAGTTCAACACCGTCCTCTTGCTCTCTCTCACATACTTGTGCTGTTTCACTTCCATTATGGGAAGACACAGAAAGAAGGTCCTTGCTAGATGCAGACACTCGGACTTTGAACTTCGCAGCCTCCAGAACTGTAAGAAATAAGTCCCTGTCTTTTATAAATTACCCAGTCTATGGTATTCTGTTTTCACAGAACAAATCAAAGACACAAGGTAAACCTTTAAAAGAATGGATTCTAGATGTGACTATTGTTGAACTCCACAGGCCAATCTCTACTATACAGAAAATGCTTTGTGCCAGTTCTTTCTAAACCTCACTAAGCATACATGTCCCTAGACATTTTGTGAAAATACTGATTCTTGGACTAAAGCCTGAGATTCCACAATTCTAACAAGTTCTTAAGTGATTTTGATGATGTTGATCAAATAGGGGCACCCTTAGACAGCTTCTCTCCTTATCTCCTAGTCACCACCAAAATGCTCACCTCAGAGAAAAGGTATCCTTGAGCTTCTCTATTCTCGTAGGCAACTAACTTCCATTTCCTTAAATCCTACTGAAAAAAGAAATTCTTAAAATGAAACGCTTGGCAGAGTTTTGTGTTCATCTCCAAGGAAGACAAACTTTATATAATTACGAGAAAAGTTGAATCCACATTGCTTTCACTCTTTCCCTTCAGAATAAAAATATTTCCTTACCATGGGATATTCAAAAAAGTCTTTAAAGTGTCTTTTCCAAAAACGAAGATGCATATTTCCTCAATGATAAATTTCAACTTCCTCAGCCAGGAGAAAAACCAAAAATGCTACCAACAATAAAAACCACAAAAACCAAAACTTCAAAATGGCATTTGTCACACGCATTCAATAACTTTTAATTACAGGATCTCATCTCAATAAGAATATATGTAGTGTGCATGTGTGTGTAATTTATACACACACCTATGTAACTGTATACGTATATTTGCACATTTACACATGCATACTTTCTAGAAAAAATAATGCCAATAACTTATGACATGCTTACTCTTCCTCCTCTTTTCTATTTTTTTTCTTTTCTTTTTTTTCTTTGAGGCATTTAGTGGCTGGTCAGGGAATCTAAACACCATTTATAGTAACATTTCTATTTCAGTATGCCTTTCAATTCTAAGCAACTAATTTACCAACTTTTCAAACACAATTTGTTTGCATAGAGAAGACCAGCACACAGGAAGAAAACAATTATAGAGGCAGCATGGCAGGTCTCAGGAAAACACAGGACAACCGAGGTATGGTAAGTGAAATATAGAACCAGCTTTCTCATAAAAAGTGAGTTTGTAACAAATATGAGAGCAGATTTCAGTGATATTTGTTCATGATTATTCTATTAATACTGCTTATTTAAGGCAGAATTTTTAATATTTGTTTCTCTTGCACAGTATTAGTCAATTCTTGCATTTCTATAAAGAAATACCTGGGCAGGGTGTGGTGGCTCATGCCTGTAATCCCAGCCCTTTGGGAGGCCAAGGAAGGTGGATCATGAGGTCAAGAGATTGAGACCATCCTGGCTAACATGGTGAAACCCCATCTCTACTAAAAATACAAAAATTAGCCAGGCAGTGTGGTGGCGCATGCCTGTAGTCCCAGCTGTTGGGCAGGCTGAGGCAGGAGAATCACTTGAACCCAGGAGGCAGAGGTTGCAGTGAGCTGAGATCACGCCACTGCACTCCAGCCTGGTGACAGAGTGAGAGTTTGTCTCAAAAAAGGAAGAAAATAAATACCTGAAGCTGCATAATGTATAAAGAAAAGCATTTTAATTGGCTCTTGGTTCCACATGATGTACAGGAAACATGATGCTGGCATCTGCTGAGCTTCTGGGGAGGCCTCAGGAAATTTACAATCATGATGGAAGGTAAAGTGGAAGCACATAGTCACATGGCCGGAACAAGAGCAAGGGAGAGAGCAATGGGGGAGGTGATACACACTTTTAAACAACCAGATCACAAGAAAAGTCACTCACTATTGCAAGGACAGTACAAAAAGGGATGACACTAAACCATTCATGAAAAATCCACCCCCATGATCCAATCACCTCCTGCCAAGGCCCACCTCTCATGTTGGGGATTACAATTTGACATGAAATTTGGGTGGGAACACATATACAAACTATATTATGCACTCCGAACTATATCATGCACTCCAGATAATATTTTCTTAGCAACAGAAAAAAAAAACCTTAAGCACAAATCTGAGAGAGAGTGTGCTTCAAAGGGAAGGCTTTACATTGAATCTGGAGGCTACAGAAGTGCCTTTTCGAATGTGGATGGCACTGCTTTATTCAGTGGCTGTTGTAGTGGTTCTACCTTTGTCTGTAACTAAAGGGCCAGAAGCTGGTTTTATATATAACTCAAGGCAACTGTAAAACATGAGTATATTGCCCCTCTGTTTAAAAAACTGGAATAATTTGTCCCATAATCACACTGGTCTCTGTGAGCTCTTGAAGTTTTATTAAGGTGTAACCCATGAGTCACACGAATACTTGGTTTTGAAGCTTGATTCTCATAGTATGTTTTAAAAATATGAATCCTAACTTTGTGTAACTTTAAAGAATGAACAAGTTTGAAGACACATTGCTGCAGAACTCAGAAGGTCTTGGCATACCCCTCTAATCGGAGTATGACCTATGCAGCCCTGGTCATGTGTTAGATAAAGAGGCAAAAGGCAGGAAAATGTGGTGGCTAAGAACATACACTGTGGGCTGTCTGGGTATAAATCTTGGCTTTGTCATCTACTAATGAGTTACAGGATCTTGCAAAACATTGTTAAAATAGTTGGACTTCAGTTTCCTCCTCGGGGAAACAAAGAAAATGAGGCACAGTTTTTAGGGATGTTGGTAAAGAAAATGTGTGAATAAAGGCAACACCCTTAGAAGAGAAACTGGTACAGAGTAAGCACTCAATAAATGTTAGACATTGTCATCGCCGTAGTTCGGTGGTTCTCAAATGGGAGTAATTTTACCCCTCAGGGGACATGTGGCAATGTTAGAAGACATATTTGATTGTTGGGACTCGGGGCAGGATATGCTACTAGTATCTGGCGGGTGGAGACCAGTGATATTACTAAACATCCTATTCACTGCCACCACCATAACCACCACCACCAACAACAACAAAAGGTTATCCAGCACAAATGTCAATAGTGTGTGGTGCACAAACCCTGCTACAGAATAAAATGTTTCTTGTATGTCAAATATATATCTCAGAAATAAATTACAGTAAATAGGTAAAAACTGAGACACTCTCTACTCTTAAACTTTTTTACTGTGTTCTCTATACAGTGGGAAGCATATATTGCCTCTTTAACGTATAGCAAGTACTGTATACAAAAAGTGCATATATAATAAGTGTACAGCTAGAGATTTTCACAAACACACTCATATAACATCCAGATAAAATGAGACCATAGTTGTAGTTCTCCCTAAAGTAGCCACTTTTCCTGACCTGAAGTATCATAGATGATTTTTGTGTTTGTGTTTATAAACATTAAGCATTTTTGTGACTAGTCTTACTTATATTTTTGCAAGTAGTTATATTTTGTTCATTGTCATTCCTGGGTATTATTTTGTCGCCAAAATGCACCAGAAATTATCCATCCATTCTTTAAAACATTCTGGTAGGTTTCAACTTGGGAGTATTTGGAATAGTGCAGTTGTGTGCATTCTAATACACAACTTTGGGTGAATAAATACATGAGTTTCTATTGGATATATACAGCACAACCTTTGGAAAGTAATGGAAAATCCAGCCATGATTTTCCATTGCAGTTCAAATAAAGCCCAAGATCCTTTAAGAGGTCATACTTCCTAGTTTGCTTGAGATAGTGCCAACCTGTGTTTTTGTATCCTGACATCTGCCATCACTCTCGGAAGTGTCCCACTTTAGAAAACAAATGATGTGTATTGTCTAGTGTATACCATCTTGCCTAATCTGCTCCATTTATTTCCTGAATCTTTGCAGGCAGATCTGCCATTTTTTATTCCACCCCAGTCATACTCTTCTCTTTCCAGTTTTCAAAATTTGCCATACATGTTTTCATGACTCAATGTTTGTCTCATACATCCATTCTTCACTCTGGGCATAATTGGTACCTTTGCATCTTTCAGTTCTGAGTTTAAAGATCAACTTCTTGGAGGGGTCCTGTCTAGTCAGGCTATGAACATTCTTCCCTCACTCTCACACTTACTATGCCTGCACTCTCTTTCCTTCATAGTATTTAGTACATGATGCATTTACTTTTATACTTTCATTTTTTATTTTTTGAGATGAAGTCTCACTCTGTCACCCGGGCTGGAGTGCAGTGGTGCAATCTCAGCTCACTGTAACCTCTGCATCCCAGGTTCAAGAAGTTCTCCGCCTCAGCCTCCCGAGTAGCTGGGGTTACAGGTGCCTGCCACTATGCCCAGCTAATTTTTTGTGTTTTTAGTAGAGACGGGGTTTCACCATCTTGACCAGGCTGGTCTTAAACACCTGACCTTGTGATCAACCAGCCTCGGCCTCCCGAAGTGCTGGGATTACAGGCATGAGCCACGTGCCTGGCCCACATTTATTTATGTATGTATTTAAGTGTTAATTATCCTTCTCCAGCTCCAACTAGACAGTCAACTCCATTAGGATAGAAATTATGTGTTTATCACTTTTGAATAGCCAGTACATATCTGTTAAATTTATAGATAAATGCAAAAACAGACAACCAAGTAGGAAGTCAGAATCTTGCTTCTAAATCATGTTTGGTCTTTTAATGCAATTTCTTCACAAACAACTGTACAGACAGTACACAAGCAAAATAAGATGCTGCTAGGCAAAACATAAAAATAAAAAGAATGCATAAGAAAAGAAAAAATTAGTACTTTAAAAATAAATTATATAACCCAGCTAAAACTGGGACATCCAAGTCCAGTCTTAGATTCTCACATTCATTAAATACCCACAGTGTTAGAAAATTAAATTTATTGAGTTTACTGAGGTCTCTAGAAGACATACCAACTATAAATTATGTTCTATGACAAATGGAAGCGATGCTAAATAACAGTAGATAACATTTGCTAGGCACTTACATAACCAGCATTTTAATGTATCCCCCTCCCTTAAAAGCCTCCAGATCACCTCCTGTTTTCCACTAAAATCTCATTTTCCTCTGCTTTTTTCTCTGCTTTAATGAGACCTCACTGTTTCTTTCTCACCTTCATAACCTAATGATGTAGTCTATTCAGTTTTTCTAATATTAATATATCTTATCATTCTCTCATGTTTAAATTTTTTCTTAACCTGTAATCTTGATGAAAAACAGCAAGTGACAGAAGACTCTAGCAGCTCAGTGAGGCTGTGTTGGAATGCAAAAAGAAGGAAAAGACGTTTTTGTTTATTTGGTTATGATTTTTAAGTAAGAATTACAACAGGAGCTATTCTTTCATCTTTTCTATTACTTATTTCTTGTTAACTCACACCCTCTGTTTGCAGGGGGAGGCCATACTAACAAGAAGAGAGAAAACTCTTGTACAAATGAGAAGATGTAGAAGGAAGGATTGATGAGGGGGTAATAGGGCCATATTTAATTTTTTTGTTCAAGCATTTGGAGTCCTTCATAGATGATGAAAGAGATTTGAGAAATAATAGACATATCAAAATCCAAAAAAAAGGATAATATTTTATTGAAAGAAAATGGAAAGAATAAGAATGTTCACCTTGGTATTTACGGTTTTTGAGAAAGCGGCAATGGTGAATCTCACAACAGAGTGAGAAAAATGAGAAGTCCTCTTTCAGTGTGGAAACTGTGCTATAGAAAAGAACAAGCAGGGATGGACAGAGGGATGAATCCCCTTTAGGACTCACTTCTTCCAAATACTCAGGTCTTCTTTCCTTTAGGGAAGGTTACCTATGAGAAGGATGGTAACACTACTTTCTTTTTTTTAAATTCAATTACAACTTTTCAGGGTTTTTTTTCTAGGTCTTTTCTTCTATCACTTTTATAAACAACTATCTTCATTTTTCTTTGGTGTATTTATATTAGTTATACATTTGATTTTAAAAAGTGCCTTCTCTGAGATTTTTTTTTTTTTTTTAAGAGAGTCTCCCTCTGTCACCCAGGCTGGGGTGCAGTGGCGTGATCTTGTCTCACGGCAACCTCCACCTCCTGGGTTCAAGTGATTCTCCTGCCTCAGCTTCCTGAGTAGCTGAGATTATGGGCGTGCACCACCACATCTGGCTAATTTTTGCATTTTTAGTAGAGACGGGATTTCACCATGTTGGCCAGGATGGTCTCAAACTCCTAACCTCATGATCTGCCTGCCTCGGCCTCCCAAAGTGCTAGGGTTACAGGTGTGAGCCACTGCGCACAACCTCTGAGACCCTTATGATAGTGTAGTAAATACAGTCAACTCAGGTGGGGGATTTCTGTTCATGGGTGGTGACTTCAGGGTCCTATCTGCCTCCTAACATTAAAGTTATTGTCAGGTTTCTGGAAAGTCACTCTTAGAAATGAGCACATAGGCAGGGTGTGGTAGCTCACACCTGTAATCCCAGCACTTTGTGAGGCTGAGGCAGGCAGATTACCTGAGGCCAGGAGTTCGAGACCAGTATGACCAACATGGAGAAACCCCATCTCTACTAAAAATACAAAAATTAGCCGGGCATGGTGGCACATGCCTATAATCCCAGTTACTTGGGAAGCTGAGGCAGGAGAATCACTTGAACCCAGGAGGCAGAGGTTGCGGTGAGCTGAGATCGTGCCATTGCACTCCAGCCTGGGCAACAAGAATGAACTCCATTTCAAAAAAACAAAAGAAAACAAAAAAAGAAATGTGCACATATCACCCTAGTAGGAAGAAGAGATGGAAGCCCAACTCTTGGACTTCTGACCATATCTTAGTTTTAAAAACTACTTCTTGACCCATCAAAAGTTAGAATCTATCCCTAAGTAAAGAGGTCACATGATTACTGTTATTTTAAAGAGGAGAGGAAGATGGAACAAACTTTTATTGGACATCTGCAATAGTATCAATATTAAATAAACCCATTACATACCTTGCCTCATTCCATCCTTACAACTTTTTGAAGAAAAACACATGGGATTAGAGGCAGTAAAACAGATTCCTAAGATTGTGGAGGCTGGTGCCAGACAGTAGCGTACAAATCACACTCAGCCACTTACTATCTGCAGAACATTAGGCCATTCACAGAACATCACTCTACCTCAGTTTCGACATCTATAAAGTGGGGATAATGTATTTGGTACCTACCTCATCAAGCTCTAGTGGGAATAGTAATAAAAGTTTATTAGAAACAACAGGCTTAGAAGAGTGTCTTATGAATGCTGTGTGGAATAGATGTTGCTTAGTTTATTATTCCATTTTCGTGCTGCTGATAAACATATACCTGAGATGGGGTAATTTATGAAGTAAAAGAGGTTTAATGGACTCAGTTCCATGTGGCTGGGGAGGCCTCACAATCATGGTGGAGGGTGAAAGGCACTTCTTACATGGTGGCAGCAAGAGAGAATGAGAACCAAGGAAAAGGGGTTTCCCCTTATAAGATCATCAGGTCTCTTAAGACTTATTGCCACAAAAACAGAATGGGAGAAACCGCCCCCATGATTCAATTATGTCCCACTGGGTCCCTCCCATAACATGTGGGAATTATGGGAGCTGCAATTCAAGATGAGATTTGAGTGGGGACACAGCCAAACCATATCACCTGGTGTGATTACTGCCATCTAATTCACCAAGGTCACTCAGTTACTAAAAGGCAAAGGAGACACTCCACCTTGGCACTCACTGATTTCTAACACCTTGCTACCCTCTACAAGTAAGGTCCACATTCTGGAAGGGTATACCTGTATTATCTACTGTAGGTTCCAGAGAAAAGTAAGATTGTCTTGAGTCACCTAAAACTATTCATTGACTGAGGTTGAACATGGACTTAAAAGAGTAACTCAGAAAGGTAGAGGGAGTAAGCATCCAATTCAAAACCAAAACCTGTTTTTTCCTCCCCCCAAAAAGAAAATGCCAAATAAGATACTCCTTGCTGACTCGTCTACTGATCCCTAGACCCAGCCATGATTATCCTTCTAGACTGAAGCCAAAGTCCTGCCATTTTTCTTCCTGCTTCCACCCACCCCAGTCAACTCCCTGCTTAGATTTAAATTCATGTAATCTGGATCTTATCCCTGCTTTGCTCAAACCCCTCAGATGGCTTCTTCCATTTCATTCTCAGTATGGTCCAAAGTCATTGCCAGGACTCACTGGGTCTGCATGTGCCACCCTCTGACTTCGTCTCCTCGGCTCACCCAACTTTTACACTTCTCCAGCCACAGCGGACCCTTTGATGTTCCACACACCTGCCAACCACATTCCCTCAGTGGGCTTTGATATTCTGTTCCTTCTGCTTAGAATAATCCTGCGCAAGATATCCACCCAGATCGATGTCCATTACTTTGACTAGGTTTCTACTCAACTGTCACCTCCTCAAAAAGGTCTTCCCTGGCGATGCTATTTAAAATAGCATTTCTTACCCTATAGTCCCTACCGCTGTTTATTTTTGTTTATAGCACTTACCAACTGAAAAAACTATATATTGATTTGTTTTTTATTGGCCCATCTCCACCACTAGAATAAAAACTCTATGAAAGCAGGTACTTTTTTATTCTCCACTGATTGGTAGGTATGACTAAAGGGAATAAAAAGGGACTAATCTCAACAGCATTAGTAATCATCTCCTGGTAAACACATTTGCACCTATATTGCCTATGGAGTTCTGCGGCGAGTGCTTTTTATGAATTATCTAATTTAATCCTGCTATTGCATTAGTGCTATTATATACCTGTTTTACATATAAAGAAACTGAGAGAAAGAGGAAAAACTGGAGCAATCGATTTGCTCCAGTAATGAGCTGGCTGGAGATTCTGTTGAATCACTGCTTGATTCCAGAACCTAAGCTCTTAATTACATTACACTTTATGAAGCACCAATGATAAATTTCAGTTAATTCCACTGTGTTTTTCCATAGGACCAATTATAAATGTCAGCAATGAAAAAAAGAGTGATTCTAAAAGGGTATTTGACCTCCGTTTTCTCTTTTACTTTAGAGTTAAATTACTACAAAAGGCAGGTAGTAGCTTGAACTTTCATGTCATGATAATTATGAAAATGAAGAGAATTTGAATAGAGCAGAGAGGACAGAATTCTCAGCATAAGAGACGCTCACTTTTAGAAACAGCCTTGAATTTATCTCCATTTTAATGTCTTTCCACATTTTAAAATATTAAATGAAAGGGGGATTTGAGAGGACAGCATCGCCAAAGTAAACATTCAACACACTGTTATACTAGAATTTTATTATACTCAAGTTCACAGGCGCCCCTGCTGCTGCTGCTGCCTGTCCAGAAACTGGTGAATCAGTGGCTGTTCTGAAAAGGAGACAAATAGGATGGAAAAAATATCCATTTCCCTGTCTATGTGTGTACTTTAAAAGGCAGTAAGGTTGCATCATGTACTGATGGGAACAAAGTGGTAAAAAAAAATCTGGTTGAAGTATTGAATTAACTTCATGTTTTTAATACCACCATGACACAGTTTTCTATTCATTTTTATGCAGCAGACATTTATATTTTCATATTGTCATGGAGACCAAATGTGATTCAAATGATTCTGCACATTATTATGGAATAATTTGTCTCCTGTGAAGTCATTTTTCTAGTGATATATGCTGCGGATAGAAAAGATTAAAGAAGCCAGCTAGAGAGGGTATATTTATGCAATGCGACAAGCACATACACAAAGAAGGATGATGTAATCATGTAAGTAATTTAGAGGTTTTGGCAAGTACATGGGTGGTAAGCCATGACTGCAGTCGACTCTCTAAAGTTGTGCTACATGCTCCTGGGGAAAGAACTTATTTATGTTTTTTCAAGAAATATTGGGGTTAAGATAGGATTCACTCAAGGCTAATCAGTACTAGTCTTCTGGCCCTGAAAGAAATAGAGATATGCATTGAACCTCTTAATTTCCCCATCTATACATTTGGATTCATATACAAAATGTAAATTTTCTTCTCTAAAGACAAAAATGATAAAGCGAGCATCCAGCTGCGTCCCTCCATTCCCTGAAAGACCTCCACCCCCTGGAAGATCTCTTTAGGGGTGTCAAAATCCTCCTGTTTGGACCTCCTTGTTTTTGTTTGCGAGAAGAAAGACCCTTTCAGTTGCTGGGAATAAGTGGCAAATTGCATGACCCTCACGGAGTCCATTCGGGGGATGTGTTCTAACACAAACTTGGACAAAACTGCTAAAATGCTTTGTTTTTCTGTAATTATATCTTTTGAAAAGGAAATATTTAAAAAAATAATTTTAGATTTATAAAAATAATTGAAAATATAGTACATAGTTATCCTGTGTACCTCTTGCCCAGTTTCCTTTATAGTTACCATTTTATATTATTGCTGATAATTGTCTAAACTAAAAATGACCAACATTTATACATTAACATTGATTAAAAAACTGTTCTTATTTGAATTTCACCAGTTTTCCATATACGTCCCCATTCTGTCTGACGATCCAGTCCAGGGTACCTCACTCCATTTAACAACTGTTTCTTTAATTCTTTAAATGGGAGAGTGGATGGGCATGTGCTCAAGTGTAAAGTCGACTAGATGAACAAAGCAGGACCTAAATCTTAGACCTGGTCCTCAGATCCGCCAGCTTGGGACCCTGAATGAATTAACCTCACTAGGCTTCTGTATTAGTCTGTTTTCATGCTGCTAATAAAGATGTACCCAAGCCTGGGTAATTTATAAAGAAAAAGAGGTTTAATGGATTCACAGTTCCACGTGGCTGGGGAGGCCTCAGAATCATATGGAAGATGAAAGGCACATCTTACACGGTGGCAGGCAAGAGAAAATGAGAGCCAAGTGAAAGGGGAAACCCCTTTTAACCGTCAGATTTCATGAGACTTACTCACTATCATAAGAATAGAACAGGAAAAACCCATCCTCAGGATTCAGTTATATCCCATCAGGTCCCTCCCACAACATGTGGGATTATTACAGTTCAAGGTGAGATTTGGGTGGAGACAGAGTCAAACCATATCAGCTTCTAAACTCCCTACATGCTCTGCAAAAGGAGGACCAAGTGAGCCATGTATCTGCCTGAGAAGAATACTGATACGACATGGCCTTTTCTTGGCACAGTTTGTACCACTCAGACAACAACAAAGAAGGAAAGTAATGAAGGAAGGTAAGCCCTCCTCACTTGTTCCCATTTGCATTTGCCAAGCTTGAATTGACCATGCCATGCAGGAAAGAAGAAAAGGAGGGAAACTACCAGTTGACCAAGCTCTAGGAAAAGAAAGATCCTGCTTGGAGAAATCAAGGATGGCTAACCATTTACAAGCTTCTAGCTCTGAAGGAATCTGCCTTTCACTGGAGACTCAAATGACGTTGAGACAGAGAAGAAAGGAAAAGGAGCCTGGCCAATCAAACCTTTTAGCTACTGTGTCTCTCCCTTTCTCATCATTCACCCGCCCCTTCACTTCCCTACTCACTGCCTCGTCCATGCTACCCACTGTGTTCCTGCCTGCTACAGCTTTTACACTGTCTCTCTCCCTCAGCAGGACACCAGTCCTTGCAAGCCTGCAAAGGCCAAACAAAACCGGGACTCACAAATATGTAACTGTTTTCCTTAGCTTGTGGCATAAATCAAAAAAAAAAAAAAAAGAAGAAAAAAAATTATGTTAGCACAGGGCTCTGGAGTGTTTATTTTTTTGCCAGCTGCAACATGCTACCCTCACAGGGGATCACCTAAAACCAGTTATGGTTTAGGTTGGAGGGGGATGTCAAACTTAAGCTACGGGCTTGGCCTCTCTCAATGAATTACGACCTTGTCAAGAACCTATTTTTTTAAAATCAATGCAGGTTTTCTATCAAATCAAATACCTGCACACTAAATTATATTTTTGGTGCCAGGCTGGCTCTCCAATTTTTTTCCCTTTGCTAGTTTTTTCCAGCCTCCTTCCCCCAACCCTCCTCCCTCTACCTACTGTGATACAGACAGTTTTTGTCCATAAGAAGGAACAGAAAATCAAGTTCAACACTTGGAGGGGGATATGGGGAACTGTCTTTTGTCATCCTTTGTACATGCACGACCAATGTTTACCCTCTGTCTCAGGAGCTTAAATGACAGAAGCACTCCCATAGATGGAGTCAAGAGGTTCTCTTGGGATCTCTAACCCAGTAGCATAGAACACATTTGCTTTTAGAAAAAAAGACCTTTTTTTTTCTTTCTTCTTAAAAATTTTTGAGGGTTTGAGGGTGGGATGATAAAGGGGGGTGCCTTCTAATACAGGTACTCAGATAAAAAGTTAAACATTTAGATAATTATTTAAATGTACTGTTCAGACATTTCTCCCCATTATGTGTCTTGAACGTATAGATTTCAGAGAATCAAGGAATGATTTCCTTTCTTCCTTTCTCCCATCCTCCCATCTTTCCTTCCTCTCTTCTCTCCTTCCTTCTTTCCCTTCTTTATTTCCTTTAAACAAGTGAGGAAACTCTTCTACCTCAGCTCGTGTTCTTCCTGGCAAGTACGGGGAGCATCACAGACTCAGGTCTGTTGGGAGTGGCTAGGAGAGGGACAGTGAGGGGGTAGGGAGGTTGGGGAGTGATAACATGGGGAGAAATGCCTGATATAGGTGACGGGGGTAAGGAGGCACCAAACCACCTTGTCATGTGAGTACCGATGCAACAACCCTGAATGATCTGCACATGTACCCCAGAACCTAAAGTACAAAAAGAAATTTTTTTTAGATGTGAGTTTTGTCTCCTAAATTGGTAACTTAACAAAGAAAATATTAGAGCCAGAAATCCCTGCCCATAGCTCTCCTGATGGAGCCAGCAGAAGCTGGAGGTGTCTAGTATGGGAATACGGCAAGGATGATTTTTCAAAAACAGGAATCTCCATGAATCAAAATTCACTTAGGGTAAAGCATGGAGGCATATAACTCAGAGTTGGCACCTACATGGACCCTTTACATGGCCCCAAAGCCTTTATTTGGTGGTTTTTCAATTAAATGCCACATATACTTCAGGCCATATGTAAAGAATCCTCAAATGAACTGCAAACTGTTTTCAATAGCAATGGGGATGAATAAAACACCAAAGAGCAAAACCCAATCAACAGCATTTGAGTCTCCAGAACCCAAATCAAATATTTTCTGCTTGGACTCATGACATTTTTGATAGACTGTCATAGTGCCAACATCATCTTCACTGCACAATGAATAGCTGGTTTGGTAGGAATTCTGCCCCTCTTTCTTCCCACTTTATTCAGCTGAATACCACCATTCCTAGTGTGTTCTTTCCTGATAAAGGCATGCTTAGAAGTTCCTTTGGTCAGGCAGTCTTTACTGTGAGTTTAGTTCTTTAAACTCACAATAATGAGAAGTTCAAGATCGAAAAATGTGCCTAGAATGATCCTAGATGGCAAAACAGAGGAAAATAATCATTTACACTCCAAAGTAAAAATGATAAGACACATAGTTGCATTATGTGCACTAATGGAAGCCTAAGTACATTAAGGCCTGCCCACTTCCATCATATATATATATATTTGAGATGGAGTCTTGCTCCGTCACCAGGCTGGAGTGCAATGGTGAAATCTCAGCTCACTGCAACTACCTCCTGGGTTCAAGCCATTCTCCTGCCTCAGCCTCCCAAGTAGCTGGGATTACAGGCACACACCACCATACCCAGCTAATTTTTGTATTTTTAGTAGAGAAGGGGTTTCACCATCACCATGTTGGCCAGGATGGTCTCAATTTCATCACCTCATGATCCACCCTCCTCGGCCTCCCAAAGTGCTGGGATTGCAGGGGTGAGCCACCACGCCCAGCCTCCATCGTCTCTTTCTAATGGTCGTAATTCAACTGAACAGGTATTTCACTGAATTCTTCCTGTGTTACAGTTCCCAGTACCAGGTGTTATAGAATCCAAATATGGACAGGACATGGTTTCTAAACAGAAAGCTTATATCTAACAAAAGGGGGAGGAACATAAACAATCAGAGATAATTCAGATAGACCTAGGCAAATGGTAAGAGTGGTCAGGTTGTTTTTGAGGTTCAGCATCCATTTGTTTCACTCCAGTGTTTCTTGGGAAGATCATCCTCATTACTTCTTGAGCCCTCAAACCATCTGGTTTGGATAAAACTGATCTTGGTTTCAGCTTCAGGGATGGGACTTGATTGATCTAAGCTAATTAATGAATCCCATTCTCCTGACTTCTATGACTGGGGTTAAGACCTAATTCTCATCAGTAAGAACACAGTGCATGCACTTAAACTAGAGTTCAGATTCAAGAGAAAAAGGCCTAGAGTTTGCATCACGTAAAGCCAATGATCAACAACAATCCGCGCCCCCCCTGCCTCCCCAGAGAAGTAAACCGTAAGGAGCCAGGCCCACTGCATGAAATCCGGGACCACTCAAGGCTTCCCTGGCCCCGAAAAAAGGCAGAAAGAGCAGTAGCTACTACCAGGGTCGAAGAGTCTTTAAAATTCTATGACTAAAAAAAGTGGAAAGAAACTGTCTCCAAGGATGGACACTGTTGCTCATGCCTGTAATCCCAGCATTTTGGGAGGCAGAGGCAGGTGATCATTGGAGGTCTGGAGTTCAAGACCAGTCTGATCAAAATGCTGAAACCCCTCTCTCTACTAAAAATACAAAAATTAGCCGGGTATGGTGGTACACCGCTGTCATCTCAGCTACTCATGAGGCTGAGGCAGGAGAATTGCTTTAACCCAAGAGGCGGAGGTTGAAGTGAGCCAAGGTTGTGTCCCTGCGCTCCAGCCGGGGTGACAGAGTGAGACTCCCTCTCAAAATAAAAATAAGAAACTCTCCCCAAAAAGTAGATGCTTAGCCAGGAACATACGCTTCCAAATTCTGCTCGAATCCTAGTGGGGCCAGGAGACCAGTTCTTGCCAATGCAATGGCAACCAAAGTGATGTGTCTCCCTTGCAATACAGGGTGATTAGGATCTTGCTGTGCTTCTTATCCCTTTGTTTCCCATCTGCTATCAGAAGACTCTGAGACCCTGAGAGCTGGCAAACACTTACAAGATGAAAGGATTTTGAGGCCCTGAATTCCTGTATGGAAGGCTGTCTTCTGATGAGGCAAACTTACATTAGACTATTGCTGGAAGGAGAGCTGAATTTCTACTGCATCCCACCACTGAAATACTGTAATTTATCAGTCAAATTGTTAAACTTGGCCTAATTGATAAACTGGTGGAAGATGACCGGCACTAATCTGGGAATCTTGAAATACAGGCAGAAAGAACAGTACAACCAACAGGGCAGAAAACGTAAAAACAAGAGAGAAAGAAAAAATGTTCATTCAAGATGAGCTGATATGTAATATTCCAAAATGTGAGAAAATAAATACTCAGTTGAACAATCAACAAAAAACACTGTGGGATGAATTCATTCTATTCAAAATAAACACATCCATGAGTTAATTAATAAAAAAGAGAGCAACTTGAAAATAACTGTGAGGTCTGTAGTTAATGTAGCTATTTTGCATCACTGAGGGGGAGTTTATTAGTCTGTTTCTACACTACTAATAAAGAAACAGCTAAGACTGGATAATTTATAAAGAACACTAGGTTTAATGGACTCACAGTTCCACATGGCTAGGGAGGCCTCACAGTCATGGCTGAAGGCAAATGAGGAGTAGAGTCCTGTCTTACATGGCTCCAGGTAAAAGAGAAGTGCAGGAAAACCCCCCTTCATAAAAACCATCAAATCTTGTAAGACTTATTCACTATCATGAGAATAGCACAGGAAAACCTGCCCCATTGTTGGGGCAACAAAGCTTAAAGCCTGGGACGGGATCCTGTACTCAATTGTGCCTGGAGCCAGTCCCAAGTTTGGACTGTTCGATTTTACTAACAAATACTCTTCACTCAACCCAATCCATGTTAGATGCTCTGTTTTTGCTTGTTTGTTTGTTTTTTGTTTTTTGCTAGGGTCATCTTCTGGGCATCTGCCCTACACAGCCAGATAGGACCACATGCTCAGAAAGGTCCAGTGCTTGGTTTAATGCTCCGATGCCACTATCTTGAAATTCTCAATAGTTTTTGAACAAGGGCCCTGCATTTTTCATTTTGCATTGGGCCCCCACAAAAGATGTAACAATATCTGATTAGTGCATTTAATAAAAGCATAAGCGCTATAAAAATATAAAAGAGAGAAAGGGGATACTTAGAACATATTTGGAAGTGAAGTAAGGATTTGGACACATGGAGAAGGGGATAAAAATGTTCTAGGTGAAAGAAAATAATTTTTTAAAGTATGCAAAATGGTGTTGAAAAAGTGATCCATCTGCTTGTGGCCAGAACATTACCTGAAAGTTTCATGTTAGTGTTAGAAGAGAAAGAGAGACTAGGAGATCAGGCTGGTTGTGGGTTGTGGGGCGCTGAATGGTGTAATGAGTATTTTTAATTTTATTCTTTAGAATACTGAGAAATAGCTAACAATTTTTACTTTTGCATGCTATTTAAAAATCTATGCTATTTATATTTATATACCGATTTAATTATGACACTTAAATGTAAATATCTATACAGTCATGGATATCCAAATATGTTATATATTTTAGAAAAAGATTTTGGGCAGAAGAATGACCCATTCTAAAATTATTATACTTGTCCAGAGGCAGAGGACGCTAAGGATTGGAATGCAGGATGAAGAGAAGAAGGGAAGTTTGAAAGAAATTTAAAGAGTGGATATTGCTGGAAAGGTCTTAGTTCAGATCTAAGCTAATGAGAAGAGATCCATGAATATTAGCGAGGATTTTGTTTTTCTTCACAATCAACAGGACATATTGAAAAGGACAGAGTGGAAAAATTAGAAGTAAACTTTAGGGATGTCGTTTGTTGTTTTCAGTTTTGTTTTTGTTTGTTTTTAAAGCTTAATTGAATCATGTTCTACCTAGGCATCTAAGATAGAGAAAAGTGTACATTCATCCCATAAATACAGAAAATTCTTTAGCTAATAAAGAAAGATATTGTATTCAGGAAGTCTTCTTCCATTAGAAGGGACACTGAACACTAGACATTGAATTTCTTCATTTGTGGCTTTTGCCTGGAATCATCTGCACACTGGTTCTAACAGGAACTTGCTCACTGTCCACTCCTTGAACTAAATTACTTTTATAACCTCTTCTAGCCTTTGGATTTGGAAATCTGGTATGGGAGGGGCAGAATCTCTCTTTGGAAATTAACTCTGAGAGAAGACAGTACCCCAGGACACTTCCTTTTTTTCTGTGGGATTTTAAATTCCTATAAATTAGAGGACACCAGAAGACATCTACTGAAAGAGTAACTGGAGACTGCTCATAATTATCTAAATTGTGCTTCCACTTGGGAGTTGGTGCTTTTGAATCACCATGAATATAAGCATCACACAGTCATATGTTGTTTTTATTCTGGGACTGTATAGGAAAGGAATTTTTAAAAAATGAATTGCTGACTTTGGCTGCCTGGCACCAAAAGCAAGGCAGTGAAGATAAACTTAATTTTATTACAATCATTATTAAATAAAGATTTGGGAAAACAGCAAGGGTATATTTGTGATAGAAATTATAAAAAATGTATGTAAATAACCATGGAGATTTTATACATCCCTTAGGCTCCAACGAATATTCCACATCACTACTGCCTCTTTGGAAACTTGATTTTTTTTTTTTTCTTTACTTGAGGATTTATCAATCCTGAGGTTTCCATTAAATTAGGCCCAAATTGAAAAAGTATTTTTGAGATGAGAAGCTGGCTTTAAAAATCAAAACATTTTCTCATAAAAAGAAGACCTATTGTTTCCAAAACTAGACATTTAAATTCCAAGGTTATGGTTTTGTTTCTTTGGTGGCATCTAACCAGCTAACATTCTCCCACTGTCTCCGAGAGCTTAGATATTTTGTTTTCTATTCACCAAGTAGCTTGTTGAAGTAGTGCAGTGGAAACAACAGAAGGCTTGATGTCAACTTTGTTTCAATTCAAATCCTTCTGCTCTTCCTTTCTGCTTACGGTGTTAAGCAAATTGCATCACTTCTCTGAGCCTCAGTGACTGTAAAATAAGGATTGTTAATATACATTACGCCTATCTCAAAAGGTTCTTGTCAATATCAAATGAGAAGATGCACAAGGAAATAAATTGTAAATTACAACTTGTAGCCTGTGCAATAATTAATATATACTACAGCATTAAACAACAGCCTGACACTTGGCTCAAAGGCAGAAACATAAGAAATCAGGAATAAACTTCAATTTACAGGCAGAAATAAGTAAACAGTATAATGTGATAACGTGTAGGACCTAGGAAAGAAAAGGTTTTTTAAAAGCACCAAAGCAATATATCAAAAGCATACTAGGAGCTAAGGGAAGACAGAAAAGGTGATATTAGCGCTGAAATCCAAGGCTTCCTTCACCACCAGATTACCTGTTAAGAAATTAAATTCCAGGTAATCAGCAATGGGTAACTCCATTGCCTGATTTTCTTAGCAGGAAAGCTCGCAAGCTTCATTAATTATTTGGACAGATTATCTACACCAGCCAAATCCACAGCCCCAACATATCTCCCCGTTAAGAATTCAGTCGTCTATTCTGTGCGATGGAGAAGGTTTCTTAAGTGCAAGGAAATTTCCAGAGTGCAATTTGAAGTCCAAGTGAGTAACAAACGTAATATTTTTCCTCCCTTTTGTAAAAGCATGCTGATGTGTTCTTAATTCTCTTGCCATTTTGTATTAGGGCACTGATACTTAGCGTCCAGAAGTTATTTGACTTAAAGACGTTTGTGGCTTCAGGTTACTTTCCATATTCAGATTCCAAAGTTGCTGGCTGCCACATACATACTCTCCTGTTGGAGTGGTCTCCAGAATGGGCGATGACTTTGAAAGATAACATATGTATATTAAGACAGGTGATAGGAAAATAAGGCACAAGTTAGTCCCTGCAAATGCAGCTATTGAGATATGTTGTATTTTTTGTATAAATTACTAAGTGGCTTGTTGCATAGTTGAGTTTATTGGCAGTAATATAGAATCATCAGATCATTGCTATTCCTTTACACCATCTGCTCTGTGAGCTAGTTTATAAAATACTCTAAGGGAAAAAAGAAAAAAAAAAAAAACTCTCTCCTCACCCAAGTTGCCAACGTTGTTGGTTTATTTTACCTGTTACTAATAACAACTTACGGTACATTTTTGTCTGCTTAAAAAAAAGTGGCTTATATGAATCTATCCAGTATATTATTTATAGTGTTGTGGCCAGACATTTTCATGATAAAAATGTAAAACCTTCCTGTAATTTTTTTTTTAAATTTTAAATAAAAATTACACTTTTCTTCCCCAATTTAGGACAGCTCTTATTTCTCTCCATAATCACCAAGCCTTGAACACTTACATTGTCGCTAAGCAATGGACCAGACTTCAACGTGTATTTTAAGGTCATGCTTTAAATCCATTTTTGTGATTGCAAAGTGACTTTTTTCCCTGTCTGGTTAATTAACTGATATGACACTAATCCTTTGCACATCTGGTACTAAATGTTTGCTCACATGGGTTCCCCAGTGAGGAAGCGTGGCCAAATGGTGACGCTGAGTGTGCTTGACTTCACTTTAAAATCTTCACTCTCTGGGATTAAAATCGTGAGATAAAACATCTGGATTTCAATGGTGTCCCCAGAGAATTAAAGTAATAGTTGTATAGAATACATATTGCACATAATATGGTCTTGTTATTTCTATATTAGCACAACCCCAGCCGGTGCCTGCCGTTAGCATGTCAGTCTCCTGACACATCATTAATAAACAGGTAATTTCATAACTGATTTCCAGCAAGTGTCATGTTGAAAACCACCTGGGTTTTAGTTTTCACTAACATTAAAGGCACAGGCTAGAGGGAGGTCGTTATTATTAAACTGGGACTAATTTAATTGAATAATGAATTGAATCAGCAAAAACAAATGCATATGCAGAAGGATAAAAGAAGTTTCCAGGCCAGTGGATAGGTCTGGATCCACTAATAAAAATGTGGCTATTTCTTCCCTTCCCCTTCCCCTCACCAAATGTATACATTAGGAGTTATTTTGAAACTCTGCCCACTGCCTCCGGGAAAGGTTCAAAAAAACACCAAGGAAGTATTCATGAGAGGGGGGAAAAATCTATACTTTTAAAATTGTGACATGTGAAATTAGGTCTATGATATGCTTATGTGTTCAATGAATTTTAAATGCATATTGCATGTTCAGTGCCATTAAAGATTAAAAACACGCTCTGCAAGGTAAGCCATTGTCACAGTTAACCTACAGATCTAGCCAACGTGTAGTGAGGGACAATAACCGTATTGTTGAATGTAACTGAAAACCATAACTGTGACATAATCCACATCTTGGCCTATGCCAGGCCTTTTCATTTTTATTTTTTAAATCTCTATGTTATCCTCTCGGCATCATTTCTACTGCATTGGAAAGCAGCTAAGCAATGCTATGGGCTGACTTTACGGCATTAGAATGGTGCCCAGTCGTTTCTCGGGGGCCTCTCAGTCTTTTGATGTATTTTGGGAGAAATTGTTAACTTTCTCTATGACTCAAAGCTAATAACTTTATATGTTAGCCTTTGTCTTCTGCTCATGTGAAATTTCAATCACAATATGAACCTTAATGAATATAGCGTATTATTTTGGCATTTTACACATCCTGGCCTTTGTCTTTAGCAAACGGGATAAACAAGTTGTGTTCCACCAACTTCTCTGACCATCTATTCCATTCTCAACTCCATAGTAATCTTTCCTTCTTCCCAACAAGTTTTTAAGAGAATCATTTACAAAAAAAAAAAAAAATCCGGCCTGTAGTTTAGAAAAGATCCTGATTAGAGACTGGGAGATATAGAAAAGTGATGCCAAAATTTCTTTAGTTTTGTGATTTTCTAACAAAAAATATTTTAAGAAATTATTCAGTTTACATGAAGAGATCGACTACTGCTGGTTATTCAATACGCGATAATGCATAGAGTGAGAAATTGGAACACAGCTGTTATAATATAAATATAAACGTGAACATAGCTGTCACTCCTATTTTATAGTTTATAGAAGCAGAAGAACAATAAAGATAGTTGCCTAAAGTCACCAATTGCCTAAGTCTGTCGCAGAGGTTATGGCGAAGCCAAGATTAGAGCCTGAATGCTTCCAAAAACAGCAATGTTACACCAAGGCAGGAAACAGCCTGAAGTAGACAGTATAAAATTCTACAGGCACATCAACACAGTAGCTTCCTAAAGCTGCAATCCTTACTAAAGCTGGTAGGGTGAAATAAGTAAAGCAAGTATTTCCTAAGAAGTTGTATAAAAATAAATTACCTTTTTGTTTTTAAAGCACTTTCTATGTGAATGAAATACTTGAAATTTTCAACAAGCTTATGCAATGGGTTTGATTATTAGCATCGATTTACACACATGGAAAATGAGTCAATGAGGGTTTAAGTAATATGCCATGATTACACCACGGTAAGTGAGTAGAAGAATTTGGAACTAAGTAGTCTGACTCCAAAGCCTAAACTTTTAACTGTGATGTACTTCTTTCTAATGACTTAGAATTACTAGTTATTGGAATGTTACCAAGGGCAAAGGATAACTGTTAGCAAGAATATTCTGTAACTTGACAATGTAAGGACTAGTTTTCCTTACTTTAGAAGCCAATCTCATAATGCAAATAAGAGGCACAAGTTCTTTTTTTGAGACTGTTACCCAGGGTGGAGTGCAGTGGTGCGATCCTGGCTCACTGCAACCTCCACCTCTGGGGTTCCTGTGATACTCCTATCTTAGCTTCCCAAGTCGCTGGGATTACAGGTGCATGCCGCCACTACTGGCTAATTTTTGTATTTTCTTAGTACAGACAAGGTTTCATCACATTAGCCAAGCTGGTCTCAAACTCTTGACCTCAGGTGATCCGCCTGCCTCGGCCTCCCAAAGTGCTGGGATTACAGGTGTGAGCCACCGTGCCCAGCCCACGAGTTCTTTATCATCAATTTTGTTTTAGATCTAACAGACATTTTCCTAGGCATTCTAAGTCTCATCTGTCCAATCTGTAAAATGGGTATAGATGGAATTGCCTTACAAATACATTGGTATAAACACAAATATACCTGTTTTTGAATTCATGCTTTCCAGTTATTCTGCGTTTGGTATCTTTATGTCACTGCTAAGTTATATCATTGTTCTTTACTTGAGGAGGAGGGGTGCCTTTACCATGACAATCTTCTATTTCTACGATATGGTCCCCAAATTAATATCGTGTCTACTGGTAGTTTCTACTAGCTACTAATAGCAGCTAGAAGTACTAGCTAGTACTTACTAGTAGTACTAGTAGTGCTGGTAGTACTACTAGTAGCTAGTGGAAGGTACTAGCTAGTTATACTTCTACTAGCTACCAGTAGCTGAAATTTTTGTACTCCGAAATGCGAACACCCTCATACCTGTTGATTCTTTTTCATTCATTGACATCAAGCAATTTGTCCCACATAGAAAAATGTATAAGAATCTTTGAGGTGAAACATGTATGCTATAGGAAAAAAGATGGTAGTCAGAATTAACACACGTTTATGTATCCAAGCAGAAATCTGGCAATTGAGGATTAAAGAAGAAAAAATACAAAAATGGGCCTAGGACAAATCTAACTATCTCTGTTATTTATATTTTTACTTCCCCAATCAAATCAAGCTTATGATCTATTTAAATTGGATTTGTCTATACAGTTCTTTGCAGTCTTGTGAAGGACTTTTGTTTACACTCAAAAGAATACCAGCCATTCAATGGTAAACTGATGAAGGAAACCAACATTCTAGACATTAATAAAATTTATGAAAATCTGTATCAAAGTCAGTTAAACCCTTCACGACACTAATGGTTCTCAACCAGGGGTGATTTTGCACCTATATTGGGGTTCTCCAGAGAAAAAGAACCCACAGGTTATACACAGATATATAGGAAGAGATCTATTATGGGAATTGGCCCGCGTGATGATGAGAGCCAAGAGGTCTCACAATATACTGTCTGCAAACTGGAAAACCAAGAAAGCTGCTGGCATAATTCATTCTGAGTCAAAGGCCTGAGAACCAGAGGGGCTGATGATGTAACCCCTAGTTACAGGAGTTTTTGAGATATGAAACACATTTTCGGAAGCATTCTAAATCTCAACTAAAGGTCCCAAAACCAGGGATGAATATGGGAGCTGCTGATGTCAGTCTTGGAGTCCGAAGACCTATCTTCTTGTTTTACTCAAGTGAGCCTTCAACAGATTGAATGATGCCTGCCCACACTGATGAAGGGAAATCTCTACCTGTTCCACCAGTTCAAATGCTAATCTCTCCCAGAAACATTCTCCTAGCCTCACCCAGAATAATGTTTTGCCAGCAATCTGGGTATCCCTTAGCCCAGTCAAGTTGACGCATAAAATTAACCATCACAGCATGCCAGAATGGGGAATATTTGGCAATGTCTAGACACATTTTTGGTTGTCACAACTGGGTGGGTGGATGGTGTTACTAATATCTAGTTGGCAAAGGTCAGAGATGCTGCTAAACATTCTGCATTGCCCAGGACAGCCCCCACCACAAAGAAGTATCTGGACCAAAATGTCAGTTGTGCTGAGCTAGAGAAACCTTGGTGTAGACTATTTGTTAGAGCCATTGATAAAGGAACAAGCTTGTGGGACCCTAACTAGAAAGGTTTCTATAGGGCATGTATATTTCATCTAAGCCTTACATTGTTCCATTCCCAAAGCAAAATGTTACGCTCTTCAAAATCTCCAGGGAAGCCAGAAGCATAAAGCTTTGGGTGAAATGTAAATTTCTTAAAATATTTATCCATCCATAAGTGGCTACATTTTTGACATTATTATAGGGTTTCTCAGTGTTCCATTTTATTAAAAAATATTTATTTGGTTTCTAAGATTACTGCTTTTCTGACCACAGAAAATTCAATTACTGAAAACTGCAGCTATCAAATTGGTTGAAAATAAATAGCCTTTTATCCAAAGCTGGCAAAGACTGGTTCACTTTTAATATGTAGCCATTTGAAAAAAAATAAAATAAAAATAAGAAAACATTTCCATTGCAAGCTGATGGACTGCAGAGCCACAAGCCAAGCAATATTTTGCATCATCAGGTTTTATTTTAAATAGGATGAGAAAGGAGCAGAGGCACTTCAAGAAAAGAAGTCATCATAGGAATAATTTAACATTATTTTTCCTCTTTTGTTTTACAAGACAGAAACAAAAGTGAGCCTTTTTGCCAGTAGAAATCACTTTCTCCTGCTTTCTCTCTGTCTCGGTTTGAAATGTTTAGTAATATACAGGAAATGTGGTAAGTGGGATCTACAAACGTGGGCTCCCAATATCAAGGCTAATTATGTGCGAAGCAATCGGGAGGCAGCAGTATTGCCAGGGAACTGAAAGGGAAGTTGAACTAGCATGCCTGGGTCTTTCATTGGCTTCACATTTGTGTTTTAATCTCCTTCACAACACATTTTTCCCCTTTCTACAAAGAACATGTGCCCATGTTTCCTCAGGGAAAACCAATAAACTAACAAGAAAAAGTAACTGAAAAGTTAGTAGAACCACTTTGTGAATAAAAGCACTGAGATTCTCTAGCCAGTGTGTTAAAGTTCTGTTTCCAAGTTGCCATCCTCTAACTACTGAAAACGCACCTAGGCTGTCTCTCACTTCACTAAGACTGATCTGCACACAATTCAAGTTCGTTTCTGTGTTAGGCTTATAAAACATCAGGAAATCAATTTTGCTGCAAAAATAGATAATGCTTATTAACTATCCCAGGCATCACTCATCCCCTTGAAGACAATTTGCTGAGAATTACTGAGGTTGTGCATTAGAAGAAGCTCTTAACAGATGAGACTCAAGAGATCTAGTTTTGTTTGCTTTCTGCTATTAATCAGCTGGGTGGACTTCAGCAAGTCCTTAAAACTCACTGAAACACAATTCCTTTATCTGTCAAATGAAGTGGTTGGAAGAAAGTGTCTAAGGTCATATCCAACTCTATAATTCGTTGCCTGCTTTGATTCTGTTCACTCAGTATGGTATGAACTGAGAGCTAATGACATACTACCACTAGCAAGAAGCATCCCTGCATCAAATGTGAAATTCTAAGATCTCACAAAAGCTATTTCCAGTGATGATGATAACATAACACTCTTCTTTGCCATTTTATTTTCCCAAGCACTGCTCCCCCAAAACAAGAGTATAAGAGATGATGGGTGATGCTAATTACAGGCCTGGAAACTGAAATTGTCATGAGAAATGTGTGCTTAAATGGGACCATCTTGTGCATTGGCCAATGGGAAAAGACTCTCCATTTCTTTCTCTCTCACATGTACACATTCCCCACCCTGAAATGACTTGTCTTTTAGGAGAGTGTGAGGGGATTGGCAAAGAGGAATTAACCACAGCTAAGGGTACGGTGTCCATGACAAAGCACATGATACCTAGAGAGGACAGGACAACCGTTGCATAGCTGTCAGAACCAGGGCTGAGCAGGGAAAGGCTGACTTCACGAGGTGTTCCCTAGAAAAGCAGAGAGAAAACATAACAGCTCCGTCGGCTTTCTCATGTCTCTGGATTAGGAGAGAACCACAGGCTCCCAGTTTTTACTGCCTGGTTTTGTGGGCTTATTGAGGGGTAACGTGACGACAGACAATAACAGGTTCTGGGCTCTCTCATTTTGGAAATTCTTTACTAGTTTTCTTAATGCTACTTACTATGTATTATAGCTGTGGGTTCTAGATAAAAGATACTACTTCTTACAGCTAATCCCACTTGTTTCAATTTTTACTAGTTTGTAAAAGTTTATATCAGGAAAGCCCATATCAGGATTTTTTTTTTAAATAAATCAAAAAGATGACCAGGGAACATAGCACATTTTGGGAATTCAGTGTGGGGAAGGAGATTGATGCTTTCATGTAACTTCTAAAATTTAAAATCATGAGTTCAAAATATATCTGCAGCAAGGTAGAACAATTCCGCTATCATTTGCACCATCTATTACATCCCAGTGACTTTAAAGGAGGGGCTGAAATCATCCTGTCAAAGGGCAAAGGGCATCAAAGGATGGAATTTAAAACATCTTTAAAGAGCACAGGGTCAGCAGATCTTTGTTAACAGCTTCTGTTCGCAGACCTGCCAAAGTGTACCCTGTGCTTCTGGTGGGGCAACTGTGGCTGATGACTGACAGCTCTGTGATGAGGAAAGCTGACAGTCGAGTCTCCCATCAGGGCGAGGTGCAAAGAGGTGAAGAGGAGTATGATGCTCTTCCAACTCTTTTTAGCACTAAACGTGTAAGTAGTTGCAACTCCCAGAGAGTGATCATGATTGTAATGCAGCTACACAGAGTTTTTAAAATATAGTTAAACATGTTATATAATTTGACATGCATAGAAAAACTCTAAAGCAATTGGCAGATTAGGAAGGCAAGTAGGGAAAGGCCAAGTGTTTTGTCAAAGGTAGAAGCTCAGTTAATGGACGAAAAAACTCGAAACCCAGGTCTTCATCCACTAGAAAGCAAAATTATGAAAATAATTGTCTGAAATGACAGGCGGACAGGTATAATTGATGAATGGATGAAAATGCAATTAAACCAGAATTGCACTACTTAGACAAAAGAACAGATTTTGGGGGAAGACACTTAAGACCCATCTTGTGATTCTTTCTTTGCTCCATGGATGTACACCCCCAAATCAAAGTAGAAACTTCAGGCTAAGGAGAGGAAAATGTGTAAGTGGAGAATTGGGAAGGATAACATGAATTAAAATCATCTAAAAAAAGAAGTAAATTCTTCTCTGTGCTTTGCCTAAGTGAACACAGTCTTTAATAATGGAAAGGAAATATCCCTTTCCATTTTAAGAATGGATTAGGCTAATTTTATGTAACTAATTGCACTTAAAAGAATTTAGCTAAGTTTAACTAATTTATTGGTCATCTACTACGTGCCAAGACTGAAGTATGAAGGAAACTGGAATCCAAAGATAAATGAGACCAGTCCTCAGAGAATATCTCCTGTTATATGAATGCCAATCGTATTGTTCTAATTATTCCAATTATTTTTCTGTCTCCTTTCACAAAGAGAGTAGTTATTGAATAGGAAAAGTAAGGAATCACACTGGAGACACTTTAACTTTTTTGGGAGGAAAGAAAAGAGAGAAACGGAAAATATGAAACCATATTTTTATCCATTTTATTGCCGTTAACGATGTTTTCGCACCTTTGTTGAAAAAGGTTTAAACACAGTATACAGGAGACTAGGAAAAATCATATAGGCACAGTCAGCTGCTGAATATGTGTGGTGAGAAGGAGGGGGGGTTCAAAGGCAGACAAATATATTGTTTGAACATACATGGCAGGAGAAAAGGTTGAAAACTCTCACTCTAATCTACTGCCGATATGATTTCCAAGTTCATCTGGTGGCTGGTTAACAAAATCCAACCGCTGCACATTTGAGACATAATTATGTGGAAGTAGAAGGCAAGTTTGTAATTTATACCGGTGCCTACCCGGTGTTAGCTTCCAGGAGACCTGACCCTTTCCCCAACCTCTTTTTGACCAAGCCAACTCCACTCATTTCCCAGTCAGATTGGAAGTTACAGGTTCCACTGGCAACATGGTTTATGGATAATGTATCTATAATGGACTCTCCACTCAAAACCAATACAGCAGTAGCATAGCCATCAGCAATCAGTCCATAAAATCTGCAGTTGCCTTCCTTTTTTTCTTAAAGGAGGCAGGAAGCTAATGGATTTGAAATAGCAGAAGCGGACCACAGACCTTTTTAATAAATGAAAATAAAATGGAGTCTCAGGTTTATGTTGATCTATAGAACTGTGAGTCTCAGGGTCCTCCCACTGTTTCCCTCAGGGTTGATTCCTAGCCTAAACCACCCAACATTCATAGCTGATAAGTGTCTACTGAAGGGTAATAAAATACAGTGTGTGTAGTTGTAGGGAATGTAACTTATCACTTTCATCAAAAGCTCCCTGAAAATGTGTTTATCTAAAAGGCTTGTATGTTTGTGTATATTTCAAATATCTTTGCCTTTCGATTGAGCTCCTTGAGCATTTAAAAGCTATTCCTTGAAAAGGCTTTTTTTGAAACTGTTTAGCTATGGGTTAATGGTTACATTTCCTTGGATTGGAGATATCCTCCAGGTTACAGCATTCATACAAATATATACAAATGAGACATTGACTGTTGCCCAATTTTATTTTCTCACTAAATCAAGGTAAAGATTTAAGGCCCATTTCATAAAAGAGAAAAAAAAAATCTTTGTGTGGGTGTTAGGTGATTTTTAACTCCGACACAACTGATGCTGGGAATTTTCCAAGCATGTGGCTGCCCAGCGGGGGAAAAAAAGAAAAAGTTTGAGATGTTGAGAAAGAGGTTGGGGCACTCTGGTAATAGCTATGGAATATGACTGCATGTCACTTTTAAAAGCTGGCTGTGCTGCAGATGGTTTATAGCTGCTATATGGATGGCCTTATCTGGAAATACTTCTGGATCCTTCAAGAAATGGACAGAAGAAAAGAGTTTATTTTTTCAATCAAAGACTGAGTTTTAAGTGTCTCAATGGCATGTTGAGGTTTTCCTTAAGGAAGGTGCTCATTGAGTATCAGTGATGAAATCATTGCCAAGGGAGTTGCAAAGAAATATATTTTCTATGTGTATGTTACCTGCCTAGAGGTATCAGTGGTTCCATCTATTCTTAGAGTGTGTGTAGAGTAATGCTTTCAAAATGCGGCAAAATGTGAGTATGTTCCTGGTTCAGAAAACAAGCAGTCTCACTTGCCTCCAGATATCCAGTACCAAGATCATCACACCATTTATGGAGCACTTACTATTTCTCAGGGACAATTTCTGGAATGGGTTTTGATTAGGGAAAAGACTTAGATACTGAATGTCCCCCAGACAAACAAGTCATAGGGATCACAGTGTGATCCACCATGTGAGTCAAAGATGATTCTTGATTTTCTTTCAGCTGAGAGTTTAGAAAATTCACTTATCCAGCTACTATGGTGGCTTCCACTTCTAAGGTGAACTGACCAAGAAAACACCAAGAATTTAGGTGTGGTGGTGGTGCATGAAGCCCTTTGTTTTAGAAGGCTTTTCTTTTTTACTCAGTTTGAAGAAAGATCTTGGTGGATAAGTTGAGGCCAATCTTGCTTGGTTCTATGACATTCAAGAAGAGACTCTCCCTGAGAGAGTGAAACAATTACTATGTTTTGACCATTACATTTATCTCTCCTAATAGCTAAAGAGTGTGGTGTTTGTAATTGGCACTCAATAAGTGTTTCTTCATTGATAATTCAACCCTTTCTCAAAATTCCATAAGCTAATGAAAAATGACTCTTTGAGATTTTAGATTTGAATTCTCCAGGTCAATAATTTATTTTAATCTAGTTAACTAGACAATTGTTTATTTCTTTACTTTTTCCACATAGACACATCCTAAAATCAAGATTTTGTGTACCTGATTAGTTTAGGGTATCTTAAAAATAGAAATATAAAAACACTAAAATATGACTTAAAATATTGAAAATAATATCTAATAACATTTATGCACTTATATATTTTGACAAGTTGACAGCTATAAGATGTGGAGCCAAGATTGAAGTTCATACCTTCAGGCTTTGGTGTATGTGATCTTAACTACTATGTTCCATTTGAAATAAAATCCCAAATTGGGCTTCTCTAATATGAAAACTACATCGAAAAGACACAGAGGATTATATTTCCAGATAAATTACAGGTCAAAGCAAAGAAGTACTGAACTTAGAATCCAGATCCTAAGTTTCTATTAAGTTATTTTCTTCTTTGGAAAGAAAACACTGTTCCCAAATAGGGTAGTCAGTTGATATAATAGGTAGTAATAAATGCAGAGAAGTCAGTCAGTTTATGCGGCTTGTAATTCCATCCAGGACTCCTAATGTGAGTGGGCAAAGGGAAGTATTTAAATGAACTAAATACAGTAGCAGCAGTGATCATTTTTATTCAGGAATTTTATGTTTGGAGATCATAAAAATGGTAATTATAGCAAATTTCTTTAATAGTCATCCAGAAGGATGGAATATAACCTAAAGACTTTTATCTGTCCCTCATTAAAACCAGTCCAGTAAGAGATGCACACCGCTTTGAAATCCTTCTAACCATGGTTCTTACACTTGTGTGGGATGTATATGTTTGTGTGTATCTCAAGGTTCTGTTTGATTTCGATATACGCATGAATTTCAATACATACATAGAAGCTTTGATACATATATGCATTTCCATAACTAAGGACTCTTATATACGAAATCAAAACATCAAATGAAACCTTGGGAGTGGTTAAAAAATTAGAATCAGTTTGTGCAAATCATCACGTTACAATTCTTTAATTTTTAAATGGGAGTTCTGAAGCTATGAGGACACAGTCAAACGGGACATTTTCTCAATATTATGATCTATTTATAAATTAACTGAAACAAGCCAGCTCTGACCTAGAAAACACTTTCTGGAATCCAAAATAACTTCCATCCAAATCCACATGTCAGACTCTTGCTTTCTGTTTGGAATAATTTCCTAATTCTCTGAATTTCAAGACATAAACCCTTATAAAACGACCATTAAACACATCAAAATATTCAGAGAATAAATCTTTTCCAATAGGCCAATTAGCAAACATCAATGTAAAGAACTTGCCCAGCAGAATTATACTAGTACCTTTTAATATTTTAGAAAATTCTCAGGAAATTATATGTATTTCTTACTTGATTTTTGGTTCTCTTCTTTCCTCTTCCTCCTGTTTAAATTTCTTTGTTTGCTGCTTTACTATTCTTTGGTTTCTGTCAACTTCATCCTGAATTTTGGTGTCCCAAACAGCCTATCTGTGCCAAGGGCATTTCAAAGAATGAGGCCCCATTTTGAATCTACAGATGCTATTACCACTTATTTTTACAGAGTTAAGCCAAGCCAAATGGAACTCATCTCAATAGCTGACAAATTATCGAAATAGCCCATATTATGAATTGTATCTCCTGTAATATATTGGGATTCTTCAAAAAGAGGAAATAAAAGATTCTATTTTAGTCTGTTAGGATATATCCAAATATTTTTAAATTTAGAATCAGGCTGTTAAACAAATTAAAAGTCGGAAAACCTCTGCAGAGTTTGGGCACACATATCAACAGGGGTGGGGCAGACAGGAAGCTTCGGTCTTTTCTGGGTAGTGGATAAAGCACCTTCCCCCGGGGGAAGGGAAATGGAAAAAATACCCATATTTCTTTAATTTAGGGATTCCCCCACCCTGTAGGGAATGAAAGTTTTCAAGTCAGACTTCTCTGACAGGCAGAGGTGGAACAGTTGAAACCAGTTCAAAAGAAGGTCTGTCAAAGAGTCTTGTCACAGGTAAACCCAAGTGCTCAGCTATTAGCGACAAAAGCAGCCAACTCGAGTGATTTCCCTGCCACATGTGCTGTGACAGGACCGTAGCAGTGTTCGTTTACTTAACACACACACACACTTCAGAGAGGATTGTTTTTCAAATGTATTTCAGTTATATTTCTTAAAATGCTGACCTCCTTGAAATCAATAGCTAATGGAATTCCCAAGTCTGGTTGCGTTGGTGATTTATAGACCCCTGGCTGGCCAGATGTATGGCTTTCCTCAAGAAAATGATAGTATCTCTGCTAATCACTTCCTGAATAAGTTGACTTTCCGGACAATCTCTAATACTACTTACGGGTCTCTCCTTTGACTCTTGAGAGTTTGATTTCACGATTTTCACCTTTTCTCTCTCCTTCTCTGGGTTATGTCAACTTCCTGCATAAATTTTTGGCCCAACAGGTGTTCTAAGGATTTCTTGAGTGAAGATGCAAAATGTGTGTGTGTGTAATAAATGGATTTTATCTGTGAAATAAATTAATGTGATCTTTATCTCTATCTTGAACTCAGTCAGAATAGATAAATGTGTTTGTGACAGTGAATTCTTACTCAGCATCAAATTGTTTTGATCAAAGGTAAAATTATCAATTATCTGACTTAATGCTTTCCAGTTTTTTTAAGCTAGAAATTTCCTTTCCCAAGTGGAGTCATTTATATATTTGCATTTTTTCAGAAGCTAAATAAAGATATTCAAGTTGAAATGGTAATGGGGCAGTGGTCACAGAATATTGCCCAAATGGCCTCTCTTTTGCCCTTTTCTGAGTGACTGTAAGACAATGCTGCCTCCACACTGAGCTTATAAACCATTAGTAGACTAGGCTGGGTATAGTGGCTCATGCCTGTAATCCCAGAACTTTGGGAGGATGAGGTGGGAGGATTGTTTGAGCCCAAGAATTTGAAACCTGCCTGGGTAATGTAGGAAGAACTGTCTCTAAATAAACAAACAAACAAACCCACCCACCTATCCCAAAACACTAAACTGCATATTTACCAATCAGATAAAAATCCCCAACCACCAAAGTACAGAGGCAGCAGAACTGCTCTCATCCCTGAGAGCCCACTAAGTGTTCAAGTCTTTCTGTAGACTCAGACATAAAATCAATATGCATAAAATACATTGTATTAGAGCGTTACTAACCACCAACTACATGAAAACTAGATATAAGGTATACTGTGCTGGACTGTTTTATAAGCATCATTTTTGTTTTGTTCTTTAAGAGACGAATAGTGGGATTCTTATTCCTAAATTCTACCTTTGTCACTGTATGGCTTTAGGCAAATTAGTTGCACTTTTCAACCTCATTTTCCTAATCTGTAAAAGATGAGAAGACTATCCACTTCTCTTTATTATTTTTAGGGCTGAAGGAGATAATGAATGGGGAAGAGTAAGCACAATGCCTGGCACATGGTAGATACTCAAAGAATCTTACCTGAATGAATGAAACACATAAGAAGCTGTTAATGCCATCTAAAAGTTTTCCATCTACCAACAAAAACTCATACCAACATAGAAACTTATACTCACATAAACCAATTTTGTCAGGGTCTTTGTGGTAGAAGTCAGTCGATTCATAGGATGAGAGTTGATGGGTCTTACAGGTTACTTCTACCACTTTAAGTAACTATCTGAAAAGTAATCAGATAGTTATTTAAGTAACTATCTGAAAAGTAATCAGATAACTATCTACCACTTTAAGTGTGCTATCTGAAAAGTAATCAGACCAAATTTTTCCACACATCCCAATCTTTGATTGCTAGCAAGTGGACTCATGCTGCCATCCAACCTGTTCTTGTAAACTCTGTGGTGTTCCAGTTCTCTTTTCTTTAGGCATTATCACATATGCAGTATTTTAAAGTTCCCCTAAGGAAGATGATAACAATATTTCTGTATAAGAATTCATCTAACCTTCTAGTATGATTGAAAAATTCTTTATTAAGTGATGGGGCATAGGATCCACTAGACTTACAAGAATCATAGTTCCTCTTTAAGCAAAGGCAGTACCAGTTCACACCCTTGGTCATTAGTTCTCATTTCACCCATGAAAAGTTTTTTTGTAACTTCCTTTAGGCTACTTAGCGAGCCCTCCAATGTTTATGTAGGTTAGTTATATAGTTGAAGCCTTTTTAAAGCTATCTACAGAAAGAACACTCATATTAGTACTTTTCACATGTTAATAGCTCCTAGGGCCTGTATTGCAAATTAGAGTGCTTCGCATGTTAACTAGGTGCCCTTAAGATACTAAGACAATACATAGCTGACACCAAAGTGTTGCAGATTACAAACAGTAAAGCAGATGCATGAAAACCTTTACAGGATGCCTAATACAGGAACCTAAAATTTTGAGAAAGCCTTGCAGTTATGCTAATATGTCTTAAATATCTACAGATCTGTCTTTGGAAAACTACCCTGTATTAGTCCATTCTCGTGCTGTTATGAAGAAATGCCTCAGACTAATTTATGAAGAAAAGAGGTTGAATTGACTTGTAGTTTTGTGTGGCTAGGGAGGCTTTAGGAAACTTACAATCATGGTGGAAGGCACCTCTTCATAGGGCAGCAGGAGAGAGAACGAATGCAGGCAGGGAAAATGCCAGACATTTATAAAACCATCATATCTCATAAGAACTCACTCACTATCATGAGAATAGCTTCAGGGAAACCACCCTCATGATCCAGTCACTTCTCACCATATCCCTCATGCTGCATGTCGGGATTGTGAGAACTACAATTTAAGATAAGATTTGGGTGGGGACACAGCCAAACCATATGATTCCACCCTGGACCCTCCCAAATCTCATGTCCTCACATTTCAAAACACAATCATGCCTTCCCAACAGTCCCGCAGTCTAAACTCATTGCAGCATTAACTCAAAAGTCCAAGTCCAAAGTCTCATCTGAGACAAGGCAAGTTTCTTCTGCCTATGAGCTGATAATATCAAAAGCAAGTTTGTTGCTTCCAAGATACAATGGGGACACAGGCATTAGGTAAATACTCCTATTCTAAAACAGAGACATTGGTCAAAACAAAGGAGCTACAGGCCCAGTGTAAGCCCAAAATCCAGTGAGGCAGTCATTAAATATTAAAGTTCCATCATAATCTCCTTTGACTCCATGTCTCACATCCAGGCCATGCTAATTCAAAGGGTGGGTTCTCACGGCCTTGGGCAGCTCCACCTCTGTGGACTTACAGACTACAGCCATTCCCCAACCACCCCCACCCCCCAACCCTGGCTGCTTTCATGGGCTGGTATTGAGTATCTGTGGCTTTTCCAAGTACATGGTGCAAGAAGTTGTTGGTAGATCTACTATTCTGGGGTCAGGAGGATGGTGGCCCTCTTCTCACAGCTCCACTAAACAGTGCCCAAGTGGGGACTCTGTGTGGGGGCTCCAACCCTGTATTTACCTTCTGCACTGCCCTAGCAGAGGTTCTCCATAAGAGCTCTGCCCCTGTAACACACTTTTGACTATATAGCCAGGCATTTTTATACATCCTCTGAAATCTAGGTCGAGGTTTTCAGACCTAAAATTCTTGACTTCTGTGCTGCCAAGGCTTAGGGTTTGTATTCTTGAAGCAATGGCCTGAGATATACCTTGGCCTTTTTTAGCCATGGCTGAACAGCTGGGACACAGGACACCAAGTTCCAAGGCTGCACACAGTAAGTGGTCCCTGGACCTGGCCAGGAAAACCATATTTTCCTACTAGGCCTCTGGACCTGTGATGGGAGGGGCTGCTGTGAAGCTGTCTGACATGCCCTGGAAACATTTTCTCAGTTGTCTTGGTGATTAGCATTTGGCTTCTTGTTACGTATGCAAATATCTGCAGCAAGCTTGAATTTTTCCTCAGAAAATGGGTTTTTCTTTTCTACTGCATTGTCGGGCTGCAAATTTTCTAAACTTTTATCCTCTCTCACCTCTTGAATGGTTTGTTATTTAGAAATTTCTTCTGCCAGATACCCTGAATCATCTTTCTCAAGTTCAAAGTTCCACAAATCTCTAGGGCAAGGGAAAACACCCTCCAGGGTCTTTGCTAAAGCACAGCAAGAGTGACCTTTACTCCAGTTCCCAACAAGTTTCTCATCTCCATCTAAGACCAGTTCAGTCTGGACTTCATTGTTCATATCACTATTAGCATTTTGGTCAAAACCATTCAACAAGTCTCTAGGAAGTTCCAAACATTGCCACATCTTCCTGTCTCTTTTTGTACCCTCCAAACTGTTCCAGACTCTTCCTGTTACCCAGTTCTAAAGTCACTTCCACATTCTCAGGTATCTTTATAGCAGCACCCCAATCCTGGTACCAATATACTGTATCATGTACAATACATACATATCACACATATCATGCCCTATACACTGTCCCCCAAAGAAGAGCGAGCCTAAACACTAGTGTTTTGAAATTTCTATGGAGTCACACTTGATTGGATGAGGAATGGACATTTGGCGGCAGCTTATCTGCTGATCTGCTGGTTAGCACAGAATTTCTATATTAACATATTATTGACATTGGGAGCAAGATAACATTTTATTGTGTGCAACTATCTCATAAATTATGGGACAGATAGTATCTGCTTTCCACCATAGACCATGTTCCCTTCTCCACTCATCTCAACAATCAAAACCACTCACAAATTTTGAAATATTTCTGGGATGGAAGAAGTGCTACCATCAGTTGAGAATCATGAGGCTAGCTAATAAAATGGCTATCGCAGTAAAAATAACTGGAAAATTCAGTTCCCAGGCCTTAGGGGAATTATAAGCAACTCCTCACCACCCAATTTTTGTTAGGTCTGAGGTAACAACAAAAACAGAAGCTATTGGGAGGCCAAGGTGGGTGGATCATGAGGTCAGGAGATTGAGACCATACTAGCTGACATGGTGAAACACTATCTCTACTAAAAATACAAAAAATTAGCCAGGCGTGGTGGCACATGCCTATAATCCCAGCTACTCAGGAGGCTGAGGCAGGAGAACTGCTTAAACCTGGGAGGTGGAGGTTGCAGTGAGCCGAGATCGCGCAACTGCATTCCGGCCTGGGCGACAGAGCGAGACTCTGTCTCAAAACAAACAAACAAAAACAAACAAACTGAAACAAACAAAAAACAACAAAAACAGAAGCTAAAATATCATATACCTAAATATTTCAAAATTATTTATCAAGCCAATAAGCTGTGTAATAAAATACGGTCCACCTTCCTAACTTGACAAATATATCTAGTAAAGTCCTGGAAGCCCAGGTTAAAATGTATGATTCTAGGAATCCTTGCCCTATTCTACCACAGTGTTGCTGCGTGGGGGAAAAACAGGCATTGCTCCTGACTTGAGACAAACTCCCTCTTCTCTTTCTGCTCTATCTCCTTCTCATATGACTAAGAAGACTTTATACTCAGGCACATGGAAATCTCAGCTCACATATTCAAATTCTAACTATATTTTCATAAACAGCTGCCCCTTAAGTAGTTCCCCGGAATGCCTGGAAGAAGGTTCTGGGTCAGTAGAAGAGGGATTTCCAGGGACCCTTGTTATTCAGAATGTGGTCTAGGGAAGGCAGAGTGCAAATCCTGGGTGAGCATATTTGCTTTATTTTGCAGATACCTTGCATTATGGAGAATGGTATGGTCAGAGAAAGGCCAGAAGAGGTTTTCTAATTTTTTTTGTTCCAGAAAGGGTCTTTTCTTTCTAACTCTAGGGATGGAACCATTTTAAGCTGTCGTAGAGATGGAGCATAAACTATCAATACACTGAAACCGGAAGGTAGAAAAGAGAGGTGTGTAATAAAGGAAAGAATGAACTGGTTGAGTGTGAAAAGAGCAGAGCAAAATGCCACAGAGTAGTGGAAAAAAGTAATCAAGAAGCTCCGCAAAATCACCTTACTGAAGTCTCTAGAGCTTCCTGGGACTCTGCATGGATCTTTCATTCCTGTGTCTTCTTGAGGCCATGCCTAGATCACTGGCTTTTTGTGTTTTCCTGTGTCCTCATGCCTATATATACTTACCGTAAATCTCCATTATTGGAGGTAACTTGAACAAGTATGTTTTAACAGCCTAATTAAATCAGGAGCACCTAGAAGAGACTGAATATTCTGGAAAGGGTCACCATTTGGGATGAGTCTAAGATAGGCAGTCCTGGTTGGGGAACTATATGAGCAAATAAGCCAGTGAAAGTTGGGGGTCAAGGCGTAGAGAGAAGCAGAGTGGGTATTCTCTTTTAGAGATTAAGACAATGGTGGCTGACTTAGATGGTTCGTTTCAGGTAACACTTGAAATCTATCCTCCCATAATACGTGAAAGCACATAGTACTCCTACCCTCCTATAACCCAGCTAGGCAGTGGCAGACCTGAGTGCCAGGGACAAGCAGGAGAACTCAGCACCAGAATTCACAGCACTGCTTTCTGGAGAACCAGTCTTAGTTTCCGAAAAAGGAGCTTAGAAGCTCGTATTTGGGAAAAAAAACAGTAAGATTATGGATGTTTACCTATTGTTTTTAAGATATTTTTCAGACATATGTAAAGGTGCGAGTGTATGTGAGTGAGTGTAGGTGTTAACAATATAGAAACCTTGCACATTATTTACTGTTTTTATTCACAGACCTGTATTTTCAGTCCCTGAGGACAGTAAACATCACAGTGTTGACATTTGCTTTGTTAATGTTAATTCCAGTACACTGGTGATGATTGCAGAAAGATATGATCCTGGGCCTTGAAGAGTTGACAATCTAAGTCAATTCATAGAATTTTATGTAAGTCCCTACCATGGTGTATACTCCCAGTGGAAAATTTTCAAGTAAAATTTGGACCTATTATTATTTGTATAGCATATATTGTAAGCGTAGTTTTGTTTTGTTGCTGCTGCTGTTCTTGTTTTTCTTCCAACCTGTTAACATGTTTCTATGAGCTGTTGAGTGACTTCTAGATCCCATTATACAAAATTCAATCCAAAAGATATTTACTGGATACTAGTAATGGACAGCACATTGCACAATATTGTACAGCTAAGACAAAAAACTTGAGTATATCCTAATCAGTGAAGAACGCAAGATCTGAAGTCAGGCTCTGCAGGTCTAATCCCAGCAATGATACCTGTTTGCTGTGTGCCTATGTACGAGTTATTCAGCCTCCCTATGGCACTGTTTCTAAAGTTCTGGAAATAAAGATAATAACAGAAACTTCCTCTCAAAGTTGTAGGTCATGCTCCCTAATCCTGCCTCACCATGAACAACCATGAGAGCTTGGCAATAGAAGTCTTGTCTTCCACCCCCACCATTCCAAATTAGCATTTTCAAGAGGGAGGCCTAGAAAACTTATTCTTGGAATTAAACAAGTATGGAACACACGGAGATCCTGCACATAAAAGTGTTTATCAATATGATGTTCTGCAGAAAATTTTAACAATTTGTAGTGTTAGATTTCTTTTACAAAAGAGCATGGTGATTTAGTATTAATACAGTGGCTATGCATCAAGGTGGTATAGCTAGTCACCATAAAGGCGTGCAAAGAAAGAAGTGAGAGTTTATACATGAAAAGAATGATTTACCCTTTGGATAAAAAGAAAATTATTAAGGAAGAGGTTGCTGAAGATGATCTTGCAATTTGATGAAATGCCTCTATGAAGGTTTGCAGAGGCAGGAAAATTCCAGATAGGGAAGTGACTTGTACAATGTAGAGGATGCAGCCTAGCAGAAAGTGTATGTCGGCAAAGACAAGGAGTTCAGCATGGTAGGAGCATAGGAAATATATAACGTTCATAAGGCACCCAATTTTGGTCATAGGCTTTGCAAACCCAAAATGCCAAATGCCTACTTCAGTGTGTTTTTCATGTTCACAAACTCTTGCCTGATCAGTGATGATGGGATGATATAGACAAACATTCCATTCAATCAGTGCTTCCATGTCTGTGATATGAACGAGTCATGCAACTCAGATTTCTTGGCAATATTCCAATATTTTCTTTCTCAACCTTGACACTATTGCAATTTGTGTAAAGGTTGACCTGTGCATTTTAAGATTTTTTCAGTATCCCTGACCTCTATTCATTAGATGTTAGTAGGACCCCTCCCACCAACTGTGACAACCAAACATGTCTAAACATTGCTAAATGTCCTATGGGGTAAAAACGTCACCCCTGGTTGAAAATCGCTGAAATACAAAATTCATTCTAGATGTAACTTGAAGTGAAAAATCATCTTAAATGTTTTGCATACTGAAATTCAATTAGCTAAAGTACAAGGTATACTTATGAATAAAGTCATATATTAATTAATTATTGTGATTGTTATTAATGTAACATCCAAAAGCAGTTAAAAATGTTCAACTAGTTAGAAACTAACATATAAACATATATACAATAAATTGATATTTAATGCAAATATTAAGAAAAAGCATAACTAGAAAATTTAATAAAACATTTTCTTATGGTGTTGTCAAATATTCTATACATTAAATAGTTATAGAAAATAAAACAATAGGAATTCTATCATATTGTAATTCTCAGCTACTTAAAATTGTTTGGTATCCTAGCATTCCTAACATCAGATAAAATTTCCTTTAATATGCAATGAATTTATAGTGAATTAACTAAATTTAGGCCATAAGCTGTTAAAGAGCAAAAGAATATGTTAAGTTGTTTTTAAAATTATTTGCAATTTTAATGAAAAGAACTAAAAGAAGATATCAATTTGTCACTAAAAGTTTAATGCAAGGAAAAACTAAACTTCAAAATCAAATATAAAAAAGAGTGAAAAAGCAAAACAAAATCCCCAAACAAAAAGTAAATTACAATAATACTGATAATCAATTATCTTTGATCTAGATATACTAATAGTTGAGAATTTAAATAATATTAAAAAGGAATATTACAGAAAAATTATATACCTAGACATGTTTTGCTTCAACTACTTACTCAAACTTCAAAAGCACAGATTTACAGTAATAATTTAAGAAGACAATTCAATACAGCTTTAAATCTTTAAAGGTTAAATTTTTAAGTGAAAAGAATGTTGAAATGGTTGCATGTCATTTGACCCAGCAATTCCATTACTTGGTATGTGCCCAAAGGAATGTAAATCATTCTATTATAAAGATACTTGCATGTGTATGTTCATTGCAGCACTATTCACAACAGCAAAGATATAGAATCCACCAAAATTTACATCAATTATAGACTGGATAAAGAAAATGTGGTACCTATACACCATGGAATACTATGCAGCCATAAAAGGAAAGAGATCATGTCCTTTGCAGGGACATGGATGGAGCTAGAAGCCATTATCCTCAGCAAACTAACACAAGAACAGAAAACTGAACACCGCATGTTCTCAATTATAAGTGGGAGCTGAACAATGAGAACACATAGACACCGGGAGGGGAACAACACACACAGGTGTCTACTGTGGGGAGTGGGGGAGGGAGAGCATCAGGATAAAAAGCTAATGCATGTGGGGCTTAATATCTAGGTGATGGGTTGATAGGTGTGCTGCAAACCACCATGTCACAAGTTTACCTATGTAACAAACTTACAAGTCCTGCACATGTACTCCAGAAGTTAAAATTAAATTAAAAATTTTGAAAAGAAATGGTTGCTTATATATTGCCACTAATTGAAGATAAAGGGGTTTTGATATTTACATAAGCAATAAACCAGAAGAGCAAAGGTCTTTCAAGAAACATTTAAAATGTTGGTAAGTTTTTTTGATAACAGAGATTGTACTATACTTTCTGTTATCAAGAAATTACCAAAACTACATTGAGATACCATCTCACACCAGTTAGAATGACACTCATTAAAAAATCTGGAGACAATAGATGCTGGAGAGGATGTGGAGAAACAGGAACACTTTTACACTGTTGGTGGGAGTGTAAATTAGTTCAACCATTGTGAAAGACAGTGTGGCGATTCCTCAGGGACCTAGAAATAGAAATTCCATTTGACCCAGCAATCCCATTACTGGGTATATATCCAAACGAGTATAAATCGTTCTACTATAAGGACACATGCACACGAATGTTCATTGCAGCACAGTTTACAATAGCAAAGACCTGGAACCAACCCAAATGCCCATCGATGATAGACTGGACAGGGAACATGTGGCACATATACACCATGGAATATTATGCAGCCAT
>CAUYLG010018977.1:0-50288 GCA_963573385.1 Cacajao melanocephalus | reverse complement strand
ACCTTTCTTATAGATTCGCATATATGTGGCCAAAGGAACAACTCCATGTTTTCTAAAAGGCCTAGAGAACATATATCGAGTGCCTCTCCTCTTTCCCTTTGTGTTCGTCATTTTGGCGAATTACTGGAAGATGGCGGTTCCGCCATTCTTTTTTAAAATAAGAAATTTTTAAGAGATGGTCTCTCTCTGTCATTCAGGCAGGAGTGCAGTGGCACCTTGACAGGTCACCTGTCACCTTGAACTCCTGGGCACAAGCAATCCTCTCACCTCAGTCTCCTGAGCAGCTGGGATTACAGATTTATACCATCACACCTGCCTAATTTTTTGTAGAGACCGGGTCTCTCCATGTTGCTGAGGCTGGTCTCAAACTCTTGGCTTAAGTTTTCCTCTTGTCGCGGCCTCCCAAAGTGCCGGGATTACAGGCATGAGCCACTGCGCCCAGCCTGTTCTTTTCATCACATGACTCCACTGGTGATAATTAGAGTCTTGCCCCACTGTATTTTTCCCTTTCTCCCCATTTACCCTTTATTTGCATAATTCCTTAATAACAGCTTTATTGAGATATAATTCACATACCATATAATTCACCTATATAAAGTGTATAATTCAGTGGCTTTTAGTATATTCAGAGTTGTACAACCATCACCACAATCTATTTTAGAACATTTTAATCACCTCAGAAAGAAACCCTGTACCTTTAGCTCTCACTTCCCTGTCCTCCCATTCTTCTACCTCCTCAGTGCTAAGTAACCACGAATCGACTGTCTCTGTAGATTTTCCTGTTCTGGGCTTTCATATAATAGAATCATATAAGATGTGGACTTCTGTGACTAGCTTCTTTTACTCAGCATGTTCTCAAGGTTTATCCCTGTTGTAGCATGTATCAGTACTCTGTTCATTTTTGTGGCCAAATAATATTCCGTGGTGTGGGTTAACCATACTTTGTTTCCGTTCATCAGTTGGTGGACATTCACATGGTTTCTACTCTTTGGTTATTATGAATAATGCTGCTATGAACATTCATGTACAAGTTTCTTTGGCCATGTTGTCTTTTCCCTTGGGTGTATACTTAGTAGTGGAATTGCTGGGTGTCATATGGTCACTCTATGTTGAAGCCTTTGAGGAGCTGCCCGACTGTTTTCCAAAGTGGCTGCTCCGTTCTGCATTGCCATCAGCAGTGTTTGAGGGTTCTAATTACTCCACCTTCTAGCCAACACTTGGTATGATATGATATCTCTTTATAGTGTTGATTTGCATTTCCTTGATGGCTAATGATGATGAGCATTTTTTAATGTGCTTGTTGACATTTGCATAGCTCTTGGAGAAATATGTATTCAGATCCTATGCCCATTTTTAATTGAATAATTTGTCTTTTTATTATTGAGTTATAAAAGTTCACATATATTTTTTTCTATTCTGTGGGTTTTATAATTTTAAATTATTATTTTTTAAAAATTTATTTTTAGAGACAGGGCCTTGGTGTCTCCAGGCTGGATTGCAGTGGCGCCATCATGGCTCAGTGCGGCCTCAAACTTGTGGGCTCAATCGTCTTGCCTCAGCGTCCCAAGTAGCCAAGACTACAGGCATGAACTGCCACACCTGGCTAATTTTTTAAATGTTTTAGAGACCAGAGTCTTGCTATGTTACTTACGCTGGTCTTAAACTCCTGGGCTCAAATGATCCTCCTACCTTGGCCTCACAAAGTGCTGGGATTACAGGCATGAGCCACGGTGCTGGCCTTTTTTACACTTTCTTGATGGTGTCCTTTACAGCACAGAAGTTTTTAATTTTGATGAAGTTCATCTTGGTCTATTTTTTCTTTGGTTGCCTATACTTTTGTTGTGATATCTATTGCCCTACTTTTTATGCCAGTTACATGGGCCTCTTTGTACCTAATCCTCAGAAATGTAAGCAGAATTGGCAGGATCAGGACTGCCCTTCAGATGAGGTTATGTGACTCTAAAGTCAAACAGAAGAGGCGGTACTAGGATCCACCATGGTTCAGTGTGGCTCAAAGCCCTTGTTCATTATAGCACATCACAGCATAACATAATCAGGGAGTGGAGAATCAGAGGCTCTGCCTTAGGCCCTTCACTAAAGTGCATGCTCTTAACACTGTGTTGAGAATCCCCTTCTCAGAATGGTTACTTGGCACATGTTGAATTATTTCTTCCATTTTTGTTTCTGTGTTTTTCCAATGAAAGAAATTTTTAAAAAGAAAAAGGAATGAATTTAAAATCTTGATTGAAAGTTAATGAACCTGCCTCTCAAGGGCTTGCCTTCCTTTGCATTCAGGAAACTACTCAAGGTTACAACAAACCAATACATCCCCTTGGTTCCTTATAAGAAATTCCTCAAATATCAGGAATCGTGGTGGGAAAGGAATGCATCTCTTTGACAATGCATATTACTACTTAATATTGCCATTTGTTACTTTTAAACCATGTTATACATAGAGGCAATTTATGGGAAAAGCCCTGGTTAGCTTCAAATTTTGATCACCTGTCCTGTCAGCAGATGCATATACATTTTATAATTGTTTCCAAACTCCTGATTAAACATGACAGTAAAGGAGGGCTCAGGTTTTAACTACTGTTCCTTGCCTGGTGTCCAGCCACAAGGTCAGTACTCAGCAAACGTTGGTTTGAATGAGTAGTAGAATCCAAAAAAAGAAAAAGTCTTATACTATTCTTACTCTCCAATCTATTAACTTTGTAAATTCTTTGTTTCCTTTTAGTTTTGTCTAGATACACGTGATTTTTTTTATTTTAATTTTTTTGAGACAGGATCTCACTCTTGTTGTCCAGGCTGGAGTGCAGTGGCCAGATCTTAGCTCAATGCAGTCTTAACTTTCCAGGCTCAGGCAATCCTCCCACCTCGGCCTCCCGAGTAGCAGGGACCACAGGTGCATGCCACCATGTTGGGCTAATTTTTTAATTTTTGTAGAGACGGGGGCCTCACTGTATTGCCCAGGTTAGTTCCAAACTCCTGGGTTCAAGTAATCCTCCTACCTTCCCCTCCCAAAGTGCTGAGATTACAGGCACATCTGATTTTTAAATCTGCATGTTAACTTTTCTTAAGATTTCATACTTCTAAATACTATGTTATCTTCATCATTATCCTTATTGTGGTATGTATATCCCATAAATTATAAACATTGTTTTGTTTGATTGTTCGATTATATAGTCTTTGGGAGAACTTTTTTTTCTTTCTAAGTTTTCACAGTTTAGAGGAGGGCTACTTAAAGATTTCATCATTTAAAGTTACTGCTTTGGCTGGGTGCAGTGGCTCATGCTGTAATCCTAGCACTTTGGGAGACCAAGGTGAGCAGATCACAATGTCAGGAGTTCAAGACCAGCCTGGCCAACATGGTGAAACCCTGTCTCTACTAAAAATACAAAAATTAGCTGGGCGTGGTGGTGCATGCCTGTAATCCCAGCTACTTAGGAGGCTGAGGCAGGGGAATCACTTGAACCCAGGTTGCCACTGCACTCCAGCCTGGGCAACAGAGCAAGTCTCTGTCTTTAAAAAAGCAAAACAAAACAAAAACAGACCTCGAGATCAGTTTGAAAATTGAAATTGTTGGAGGAAAGACATAAGGAGCTTGGGCATTATCTCATTGCCAGACCATTTCCCCCCAAATCGAGCCAAGTTGCAGCATGACCAGAATGTGTTTGCCCCAATGGGGTTTAGCAGCTGGTTTACTTGGCTGATTTTGCTCTTGTATTCATCACCAATAAGGTGGATGGTGATTCTGTTTTCTTGCTTTAAATTAGTTGTATATATCCCTTAACTGTCAGCTGTTTCATTCCTTGCTGTGTATCTTTGTTCTGTACCTGCTCATATGGAGAAGTTTTAAAAATACATTTGTGCTTTCTGCCCCCATTGTCACCATCTAGTTCACTAATTGTCCTAAAGGAATTGACTTAGCTCTTATTGCTTCATCATTTTTCACAATAACTTAAGGATGACCATCCTAAGTCTTTCTCTGCTTTGCCGTTCCCTATCCGAACAGGATTTATTAATGATTTAAAAATATATCTTTGTTATTCTTAGTTCGTGTCATATTAAGATCTTCTAAAATTATAAACAAGGCAGAAGTTGCAGTGAGCAAAGATCATGCCACTGCACTCCAGCATGGGCAACAGACTGGGACCCTGTCTCAAAAAAATAAATAGACTGGGTGCAGTGGCTCACATCTGTTATCCCATCACTGTGGGAGGCAGAGGCGGATGGATCGCTTGAGTCCAGGAGTTCAAGACCAGCCTGGGCAACATAGCAAGACCCTATCTCTACTAAAAATACAAAAATTAGCTGGGTATGGTGGTGCATGCCTGTAATCCCAACTACTTGGGAGACTGAGGCAGGAGGAAGTCCTGGCTGCAGTGAGTCAAGATTGCACCTCTCCACTCCAGCCTGGGAGACAAAGTGAGACCTTGTCCCAATAAAAAATAAATAAATGTAGCTTTGGAATTTCTTTTTCACTTATTTTCTAGTTTCAGTTCAGCATCATGTAGTTTGAATGATTTGTTGTTTGATAGTATTGTATTTCATCTTAATTTAGTAACTCTTTGGTATGTTTAAGCACCTAATCCTTTTCATAGTAAGAATGATCAAGTGTCCTTTATTAGTTAGTTGCCTTGCAATTTGAAGTAAAACTCTGTCAGTGAATCTCTATGTAGAGAACAATACTTGTCATCTGGTAGGCACATGAGTCACTTTGAGTCACTTTAAGAATGAATTTAGAACAATTAATTTAGCTTAAGGTTTCTATAGTCTACTGGATACTTTTTTAAAACTTTAACTTACAAAGCATCTTACCTATTTGAAAGCAACATCGTTCTAAGTGAGGGTTTGTAAAGTCAGACATGAGATATGCATGGGCCATACATAAGTTTCAACATGATTCTCTGGCAAAATGAAATTCCAGGGCATCGGAGATACTCAAGAGAGAAGGTGGATTTGAAATGCTTGCTGCTTCCCCCAGTTTCTGACAGGTCGCTTCTCAGTTGTTCATTTGGTACAGAGGAAGCAAATAGGGATAGAGGCTCTTCTTGGTTTTTCTCAAAAAAAGTGATACCCACTGGGGGAGACTCCAGCTGAGTGTCCCGAAAGCCAGAGTCCTCAGCCGAGAGAACTCCACAGTCCTCAGGCAGTTCCCAGCTGGAATTCTCTATGAAACAGCAGCAACAGCCAGCAGCTTTTTGGTGTCTGGGGCAGTTTCTGACCCATCACAGTTACTCTCATTGCTATGACAACAGGGAGAAAAACTGTATTCAGGTTCTGATTCTAGATCCAGAAAAAGGTTTAGGCTGTTTGTTCAAAAAGCAAAAGAATTGTCCGTTTCTTTGTACATCGAAGAGGAAAAAAAAATTCTTAGGATTCAAGAGAAAAATGGGTGGGGCTGTCCTTTTTCTATTCCTTCACGTAAATTATAAGTCTTGGTTCTAGCCACCACACCTTTTAAGAAAAGGTCTGGGACTGATGTGAAACTCTGTACCACAGCGACACCCTACCCTAGCAGACAGTGGCAAAAGAACAAAAGGAAGAAAGTTTCCCTTTTAAATCCCCAGGAATTTTTTGATGAGATAATATTACAGAGTGAAATGTCTCATCCTCCTATTAGTTTAGTGTTTGGCTCCTGTGTAACAGTAACCCACTTAGAAGCAGGCGGCCCTTTTGAAGTTATTTTAAACTCTCAGCCTAGTGCAGAGATATTGTAACCTTGGATAAAAGCACCACTAGCCCTAGTTTCAGTTTTGCCCTTTCAGGCATGTGGAAAGTGTACCAGTATATCTCAAGAATTTTGTACTGAAAGCTTCTTAAAGAGCTGGTCTGGTTTCAAAGTTTGGCTTGATGTACCATACTCAAGGGAACATAGTCCTTTTTCTCCAGATATTTAACCTTGTCTGACATAGGCTTTTGGGCTTTTGGCTTCAAAGTTCCCCTCGCTTCTTTGTCCATTAACAAAACATGAAACCCCCTGAAACCATGATAGTCAATCTCGTCGGGCTCTGAGGAAGTTGAAGAAAGTTCATCTTCATATTTAAACATAAAACTAGTTGTTTGATACCCGGTACCAGAGATGGTCAGGTATATGCATTGCTTGTTTGTAACATTTTGCCTTAGTAACTATTCAGAAATGCAAGCGGGATGTTCAGTGCCTCTTCTAGAGGTTATATTGTGTCTGGGAGAAAATTGGAGCTTCTTAAAACAATCACTCTGGTTATTGTGTCTGCTGTCTCTGTAACACCCAAATCTATATCATACTCTGATGCCACTTGGGAGCTATTTTTGGTTGTGAAGGGTGCTAGTTCTTTCTCTTACCATGTCTCCCTGAGTCATCCCCAGCCCACGTCCTGGATGGCTCCCAGAACAGCCATCTCAGTCTCCCTTCAGATGTCTGCTCCCCAGTGCAGGGAGCTTGTGGGGTCTCTTTTGGGCCTGATGAAATCCTTCCCTGCCTTTTCCAGTAGAATCTACTGGAACACTGGGAGGAAGGGCCTTGTTATTTCCAGTAGTGCATAAAATTTTTGATCAAAATAATTCATGTATCTATTTATAATAAAGACAAAACGTACATCATGGCTTATAATAAAAAAGAGCATTATCTTTTTCCACCTTCACCACCCCTGATTGCTATTCCTAGAGGTAACTATTTTCAATTCTTTAGTGGCTTCTTTTTGCTTTTCATCTCTGTGAATCTTTCTAAATTTCTATGAGTTACTCTTATAGTCAACTGCAAAATAATTTATTTACCTCTTCCTGTAGAAAAAGATTTTTTCACTCTACTCTTCTCCTTCCCGTTTCTCATTCCTGCATTCTTCTAATATAGTTATATTATAATTATTGTTTAGATCGAGGTTTGCTTTTTTTTTTTTCTCTCTCTGTCGCTAGGCTGGAGTGCAGTGGTGTGATCTCAGCTCACTGCAACCTCCCTCTCCCAGGTTCAAGCAATTCTCCTGCCAGCCTCCCAAGTAGCTGGGACTACAGGTATGTGCCACCACGCCCAGCTAATTTTTGTATTTTTAGTAGAGATGGGGTTTTACTATGTTGTCTAGGGTGGTCTCGATCTCTTGACCTTGTGATCCACCTGCCTCGACCTCCCAGAGTGCTGGGATTACAGGTGTGTACCACTGCGCCTGGCCTAGGTTTGCATTTTTATGGCTGTAAGTATTCTCTGTCATGCCATGTAGGTCATACCCTGATTATGGGCTATGATCCTGGTTTAACTTTTTCGTTTTTTCTGGAGTTAGTCATTGCTCCTCTCACCCTGGCCCTCCTTTACTTTAGTTTGCTGTAACTATCACTTGTCATCCTCTTGTTCAGAACTATAAAACTTCTCAGTACCATCTAACCCACTGGGTAATGATTCATGTTTTTGTTGTTTTGTGTTTGTTTGGCTCTCCTGTAGCCTTATCCTTATGGTCCCATCCGGACCTGTCATTCAACAAGCTGCTTGCAAAGTCATTGTCCTGGGATTTCTCTTTCTTTCTCTAGTCTGTGGAAGTCCCTGTGCTTGGATCCCATGCCTGCCTTTTCGTTAATTTCCTTGTTTTGTTGTGGCTGACAGCAACTCCTGAGGTTGGACATGGCTGGGAAAATTTGAGACTTGCTTTTTTTGGTGAGGACGTCTTCTATTCTCCCTCCCCTTCTACTGCCTGTACAAGGTGCTGTCACGGTGAATGGCAGCAGTGTTGTGGTCTCTGTGTGTAGAAAGCAGTAGCCACCCAGTGTGCTTGGGCTGCTGTGGCCTTACAGCAAGGCCAAGGATGAGCAGCCATTGCTTCTATACCATTGCCAGTAAATAATTTTTGTCCTGGGAATGTCTTTGATGACAGTAGTCAATAACTGTAAGAGGTAGGTCTTTCAGAGTTCATGTAGCAAGTTGATTAAATCCTGACCTGTTTGTCTGGTCCCTCACTTAGCAGAGCAGAGACCCAAGTGGCTCACCAAAAACAGCAAGAGATATGGCAGCAGGCTTGCTTCCAGGCCAGAGGCCATTTGTTTAGCCAGCAGTCATTTACTGAGCACCTGTTGGGTGCGAGGCTCTGGGTGGGGTGAAAAGGGACTTCTCAGTAAGACTGTCATTCTAGAAGTAGGTGCCCATCTTAGCAGGGAGGCTGTAGGAACTGGTAAGCACCATACAAAGCATTTGAGAACCAAGAAGTATTAGTGCATTCAAGAAAGCTCAATGGAAGGGGTGACATTTAAGTTGGTCTTGAAGGGCAGAGAATTCTAGGCAAAGGCATAAAATGCAAACGAACATGACAGGTCTAGAGAAGCTGAAGGAGACAGTTTCCCATTGATGGAATGTCTACTAGTGTTACTTTGTTGATGTGTTTTAACTCATTTAATCCTTAAGGATGTCTGTCTCTGTCCATATCAGTTAAGGCAGATGCTACAGTCTCCATTTTACAGATAAGATCCATGTGGAAAACAGATAGGGACATGAAGTGTGGAAGTACAGGCATTGGAGACTCAGAAGGATGGATGGAGGGGAGTAGATTATGGGAAATTACTTAACGGGTACCATGTACATTATTCAGGTGATGGATACACTAAAAGCCCAGATTTCCTCACTATACAATATAGCCATGTAACAAAAATTGCACTTCAATTTATACAAATAATTTTTAAAATCAAGGTTTATAGAAACCAACTCATCTACCTAGGTAATGTGCCTCGTAAAAGGCAAAAGTGAGATTTCAACACAAGATTGCATGATCTCAAATCTCATTCCTTCCTTCCCAAAATAGTCCTTGGAACAAAATAAGGAATGAGAGGGTAAGAGCCACAGTTTCATAATAGTTTCAAACTCATGATAAAGGAGTGAGTGGGCATTTTTCCTTCAATTGACTTAAGCAAGATGTTGAGCATCCCAAAGTTATTGCACAAAGACCAAAAGTAGCATGAAATCAAAGTTATAACCCAGGAGATATTTTCTGATATATCCTTGGACTTTCATTGTAGCTTATTAATTATTTGCATCAAGTTCTTGTGTGAATCTGCCCCAGAAGTTTTGCTTGTCTTCTCATTTCAGGCCATCCTTCCCCTTCATATTCTCTGTTTGATGGAGTCTTTGTCAAGTACCAGTCTAAGGTTTCCATATCTATTTGATTTTTTTTCATGTTTTCATTAGTAGTTCTTTCTGATGTTCTTGAGTTCTTACACACAATTTGGCTGTTTTTAACTTTCGTAAAAATAGTAATGCAAAAACTTACTTACAAAAGTAAGTAAATAGTAAGGTTATAGTAATGTCAAGCATCTGACTAGGAAAGCCCTACCCATCCAAATATTTTAAGAAAATAAACTGAGAAATGCCTATGACTTTTAAATGCTTATATGCTACATTAAGTTCAAAGTTAACATGCTTGAACACCATACACTGAAGTATCCTATGATGAATGTTGAATGATTAGGCATTGAGAACCACACACAGGTCTTGTATGTAGTCACTGCCTCTTTGTCACTGGCTGGTGTCAGCATGTGTGAATAACGCCTGGTTTTTACCTGATGACTGCAGGGATGGTGTAGAAGTGGTGCCTAGCCGAAACTCTGAGAGAGTATAGGAATTTCTTATGGAGAAGGGTCTTATTCTCTACAGATGATTGCTATCCAGATAAAGACCTTGGGATCTTTTAAAATTAGAGGCTAATAATTCTTTTTTTATCTTTTCTAAAACATTGAGGCTGGGCACAGTGGCTCACGCCTGTAATCCCAGCACTTTGGGAGGCTGAGACGGGCAGATCACGAGGTCAAGAGATCGAGACATCCTGGCCAACATGGTGAAACCCTGTCTCTACTAAAAATACAAAAATTAGCTGGGCATGGTGGTGCGTGCCTGTAGGCCCAGCTACTCGGGAGGCTGAGGCAGGATAATTGCTTGAATCCGGGAGGCAGAGGCTGCAGCGAGCTGAGATTGTGCCTCTGCATTCCAGCCTGGTGACAGAGCGAGACTCTGTCTCAAAAAAAGAAAAAATGGAGGCCCAATCTTGCTATGTTGGTATGTTGGCCAGGGTGGTCTTAAACTCCTAGGTTCAAACCATCCTCCCACCTAAGCCTCTCAGTAGCTGGGATTATAGGTGTGTGTCATTATACCTGGCTTAGGACCTAGTATTTCTTAGGAGATGGTAGAAATAAAGGTTTCATTGGGGCTGTATCTTGAAAAATAAAAATGAAAGTAATGGTTTATTTTTAAATTTAAATTATAATTGCAGCCTTGTACTGATTTTTGAGAAAAAGAATGAATCTGTATGGGCAGTGTTGGGATATTCTCAGCAAAATTGTATAAGACTGTGGATGTGGCATCCTTCACTTATACTTGACTTCAATAGCATAATCATCAAGAGTTGTTTTCCAGCCAGGTGCGATGGCTCACGCCTGTTATCCCAGCACTTTGGGAGGCTGAGGCGGGTGGATCACCTGAGGTCAGGAGTTCGAGACCAGCCTGGCCAACATGATAAAACCCTGACTCTACTAAAAATACAAAAATTAGCTGAGCATGGTCGTGGGCGCCTGTAATCCCAGCTACTCAGGAGGCTGAGTCTGGAGAATTGCTTGAACCCAGGAGGTGGAAGTTGCAGTGAGCCAAGATTGCGCCACTGCACTCCAGCCTGGGCAATGGAGACTCTGTCTCAAAAAAAAAAAAAAAAAAAAAAGAGTTGTTTTCCAAGTGAGAGGACTCTCACTTTTTCCAAAGGTCTCTCTTAATCCTTTGATCATTCTCTCTGGAAGCTCCCATCCATGTTTCTTCTTCTTTAATCCTTAACTAGATTGTTTGCTATTGGCTTTGAGTAGAATCCAGTTGTTGACTAATAGGACTTTCATAGACTCTGTTAAATTCTGCATTGGTTGCCAATTTACAGTTCTAGTTTGCAACTTATCTACATAGTTTAGTTGCTACATCATCTGATATTCCAACAATCAGCAGGAGTTTGCTGTTGGATTAAATATGACATTAAAATGTATAAACTGGTCAGGCGCAGCAGCTCACACCTGTAATTCCAGCACTTTGGGAGGCTGAGGGGGAAGGATTGCTTGAACCTAGGAGTTTGAGACCAGCCTGGGAAACATAGTGAGACTTTGTCTCTACCAAAAAAAAAAAAAAAAAAAGTCAATAAATGAGGTGGCAGGATTGCTTGAGCCCAGGAGGTCGAGGCTGCAGTAAGCTGTGATAGCACAACTGCACTCCCACCTGGGTGACAGAATGAGACCCTGCCTTAAAAAAGAAAAAAAAAGTTAACATAGTAGATGTCCAATTAATGGGAAATACACCTCTTTCACGTTCCCATAAAATGCAAACAAAATGGTATGTTCATTTGCATTTTATGCCTTTACCTAGAATACTCATCCTTGGGACAGGTTAGTTCACTAAGGAATATTTTCACATAAATTTTCTACATATTTCACATAAATATAACTACTTCATAACCACTTCATAACTACATATTTCACATAAATATCATAACTACTTTTGCTTCCCTATAAAAATGTCTCCTGAGCTCATAACTTGGAGCCCTTGGGAAAATTTCCATCCTTCCTTAGGGTGGAGATGGCTAGAGGCCTGGGGTGGGAGTCATTTCCAGAAGCTGATACTGTCATCAGGGGCAAGCTGACAGAGACCTGAATCATGTAATATGGCATTCAGTAGGTGGGTCAAAGGAACCTGTTATACTGAATTCACAGACTTGCACTGGAGATGTAAGCTGGAATAAGGAGCCCAGGAGAGAAGGAACTTAGGGTGGAAGTGGGAAGGTGGAATGGATGGCGAGGTAGGTTTTTTAATCCTCTGAGATGCGATCTTAGTGGTTTTGTTACCTTCCGCAAGAGGGTAAAGCATCCCTCCCACTGGCACTTCAGAAAAATTCCTTTTGGTTTTAAAGGCTTTCATTGTTGAGCTGCTAACATTCACCCCAGTGTTGGGAAGATTTGATAGAGAAGTTTGGAGGACAGTGGGAAGGAATGACTGCTTAGAAAGGGAGAGATCCTGGCAATGAAGTGAGGCCCAGGGCGCTGGCCTGACAGCCTGAGGGGACCCTTATGACCCTGAGGGACCCCTGGGTGTATTTGAGGCTTACATAGTTCAGATTTCTGCATGCCTGGACTCGCTCTCCACATGCCTTTCCTGAGGCCGTGTGTTCTGCTCCTCCAAGAGAGTAAGCCTCCAGCCTGGTCAGCCCCACTTCCACCTCACTGGCTGCAGTGGGTCAGATCTCATCTTTGGCTCCAGCTGCCTCTTGGTTCCCATTCCTTGTCTTCTCCCTGTCCTTCACATCTGCCGCTTGCCCAAGCCTCACCTTTTCTTCAGCTGCCCTCGACTGTCCCTCCATCTCTTTCTACCATAGCCTTATGTCTTTGCATCATGGATGTTCAGCACTTGCAGACATTGAGCTTTGCCTCACATCATGTTTACTGTAGCTTTGTTGTCATGCGTGTGTATGTGTTCTCCCTAACTTAGCATCTCTCAAAGTGTCCCATGAAATCATGTGATCAGAGTAAATGCAAAACAAGTTTATAAACAAAGGGTAGGCAATGGTTGTTTTAGCAAAGGTTAAAAGCCTTTTTAAACCATAGGCCACTGCAGAGCTTTAATTTACACATGTGGATCCTGAGTCCCTATGAAGAGTTTCTCAGTATTATTTACTTATTTAAGAACCTGTTTTTCATCTTGTGTGGTAGGTAGTATTCTGCGGGACACAGTTTCCTGAAGGACTTCTGTAATTCATGTAGGCTCTGGAAGGGTAGAAACTGCATTGTCCTTCACTGTGGGATCCCCATGTTAGCTGAGGGCAGTGCTAGGCAGGGTGTAAGTCATTCCTGAGTAAGCTCTTAGAACAGTTGCTTTTTTTTTTTTTTTTTTTTTGGGACAGAGTCTCACTCTGTCTCCCAGGCTGGAGTGTAGTCGTGCGATCTCAACTCACTGCAACCTCTGCCTCCCAGGTTTCAGCTATTCTCCTGGCTCAGCTTCCCAAATAGCTGGAATTGCAGGCATGCGCCACTACTCCGAGCTGGTATTTGTATTTTCAGTAGAGATGGAGTTTCATCCTGTTGACCAGGCTAGTCTTGAACTTCTGACCTCAGGTGATCCATCCACCTCGGCTTCCCAAAGTGTTGGGATTATAGGCGTGAGCCACCGTGCCCAGCTCTTTTTTTTTTTTTTTTTTTTTTGAGACGGAGTCTTGCTCTGTTGCCCAGGCTGGAGTGCAGTGATGCAATCTTGACTCACTGCTACCTCTGCCTCCCAGGTTCAAGCAATTCTCCTGTCTCAGCTTCCTCCGTAGCTGGGATTACATGCTCCTGCTACCATGCCTGGCTGATTTTTGTATTTTTAGTAGAGACGGGGTTTCACCATTTTAGTCAGGCTGGTCTCAAACTCCTGACTTTGTGATCCACTCGCGTTGGCCTCCCAAAGTGCTTGGATTACAGGCATAAGCCACCGCATACAGCCAGTTGCTTTTTTTTTTTTTTTAATCTTTTAAATTGTGAAATTCATATAAAATTCACCATCTTAAAGTGTGAAATTCAGTGGCATTTAATATGTTCACGATGTTGTGCAATCTTCACTACCATCTAGTTCCAGAACATTTTCATCACCCAAAAGGAAGCCCTGTACCCACTGAGCAGTCACTCCTCATTTGCCCCCTCCCTGCTGCCCTTACCAACCACTAGTTTGCTTTCTGTCAATTAATTTGCCTCTTCTGGACATGTAATGGAATCATACAATATGTGATGTTTTGTGCCTGGCTTTTTTCTTTAGTAAGGTTTTGATGTAGATGCAAGGTCTTAGACCTGGATGATACCTCTGCTCCTCCAAAGCAATATTTTATCATTGGCCAAACCCCATAAATGTATAAGTAACTAACCGGGCACGGTGGCTCACACCTGTAATCCCAGCACTTTGGGAGGCAGAGGTGGGAGGATCACCTGAGGTCGGGAGTTCAAGACTAGCCTGACCAACAGGAAGAAACCCCATCTCTACTAAAAATGCAAAAAAATAGCCAGGTGTGGTGGCACATGCCTGTAATCCCAGCTACTCAGGATGGCTGAGGCAGGAGAATCGCTTGAACCTGGGAAGCGGAGGTTGCAGTGAGTCAAGATCGCGCCATTGCACTCCAGCCTGGGCAACAGGAGTGAAACTCCATCTCAAAAAAATATATATATGTAAGTAACCCAAAGTAGCCATTCATCTGGCATCCTCCAAGTTGTGTGGCCAGGTTAAAAATAACCTGGAATACTAGTTGCCATTATCGTGATTTGACCTGGGACTTCAGGAAGCTGGCTTGAACCATGCTGTAGTGAGCCGGGTCTAGAGCCCTTTCCTGGAGGTCAGAGGTGCCTGAGCTGTTGACATAGTTGGCTCATCCGTCTTGCTCATCCTTTTTCTAATCAGAGGTCTCAGCATTTCAGACTACTCATTGTTTAATAACTGTAGAACATTCTAGAGTGGGCTGAGTTCTGCAGGGGCATCCTGGGGAAAGGTTGCACCACCCACGGCACCGCAGAACCTCCATTGGCCCTTCAGGCAAACTTTGTGAGCCTGAAGGCTCGTGTAAAATTGGACAAGGCAATGTCTCGTCCCAGGGCCCTCTGCCTCACATCTTGGAATTCCCAAGGGGTGGGATATCTCTCACCCACTATAAAGACAGCTGCTGGCTGCCCCTTGTAGCACCCTGTGCTCAGCAGTGGTGACCTCTTACCTGCCTTATAAGCTTGTGCAACCCCTTTCCTGTTGTTTCATTGAATTGTCAAGGATCTCTCATCTTTGGCCTGCACCCTTTGCCCTCCACTCATTGCTGTCTCTGGAGTCCAAAAATACCACTACTGAAGAGAGTTACTTGCCTGCCTAAAATAACATCTTTCAGTGCACCATCTTCTGCCCAAGAACCTGTAATACTGTCTTGGCGTCCAGACCCTCTCCTGGTTTTTGAGTGCTTCTCTTTCCTTCTCGGTGTAGACAGTGATCCTTCCTACTCATCAAACTGGATACATTTTTCTCCCCGCTCTACATCATCTCTTAGCAACTCCTCGCCAAGCTTGGAACTGACCTCCTCTCATTTTGCCTTGTCAAGTCTAACTCTGCCTTTGAAGCTCACTTGAGACTCAGTAGCTGCACAAAGCTTCCCCAACATTCTAGCAACTCTTGCTGCCTGGACTAAACTCATGTTATACTTGAATACCACAGGGTTTAGAGCTGGAAACTTTTTTTTCTAAGGATTTTATCTCTTAGTCTTCCCCTGTCAGATGGTCAGCTCTCAGAGGAAGGAAGGATAAAGTAAGCAAGTGGCATGGGAAGGATTGTGAATCCAAGGGCCTGGTCACCTCTGGGTATGCCACTTGCTGCCTGTACTTATCTTGAATTTTTGTTCTCATCTGTAAAACAAGTAGGGGATAAGGTGGGCATATTAGTTTCCTATTTGCTGCTATAACAAGTTTCTACAAACTTAGTGGCTTAAAGCAACACAATTTATTCTCTTACAGTTCTGGAGGTCAAAAGTCCCAAACGGGTCTTCAGGGCTACATTCTTTCTGGAAGCTTGAGGGGAGAATCCATTTTCTCATCTTTGCCAGCTTCTAGAGGTCATCCTCAGTTCTTGATTAATGGCCCCCTCCTCCACCTTCAAAGCACATCAGTCTCTGCTTCTGTCATCACATCTCTTCTCCGACTTTCTCATGCTTCCTTGTTTCCCTTATAAGGACCTTTGTGATGATTGTGTTGGGCCAACCTGGATAATTCAGGGACTCTCTCCATCTCAAACTCAGTCACATCTGCAAAGTCCCTTGCTGTGTAAGGTGACTTATGCACAGGTTCTGGAGCTTAGGACACAGATATCTTGGGGGCCATATTCTGCCTATAGTGGATTCTTAGGTCTCTTGTGTTTCTAACTTGTCATGAATCTAAAGACGTATTTCTTCCACTTATTTAAGAGATTAGCACACACAGTGCTAGGCTTATCAACTTCTTGATAAGTTATGTTTATCCCTGAGGATTTCCTCTTCTCAGATTGTTATTAGGGATTCTAGGGCCTGGTACTACTCAATAATAGAACTGTGAGCACAAACCTTAGGGTTGTTCTGGTTTGACTGCACTTTTACACACAGCAGTTTGACACTGCCTATCTACCCATCTTTGATTTTGTGCTTTGCAAATTTTGAAAAGATCCTGAAGAATTTTATCTGTTTCCCAGTAACCAGGGGTAGCCTTTAAACAGCCTGTTAATTACACTGGTGATTTCTGTTGTATTTCTAGTGGTCTCTGCATAAAGTCGGGGATGTGTTTCCAGATCCTCTTGCATAAGTTGAAGTAGACATGTTGTTGAGGTCTAGAAGCCAAACAATCTTAGATACTAACCTAGTTAGTCTCATCTGTAATTGCTACTTAGTGTTAAATTTATGGTGTTTCATAGCAATTTAGATTGGCGTTTATATGGGAATTGTGCTGTTTTCTTTCCCTCCATCCTATTGGGCAGTTTCCACCTTGGATCACCATCACTTGCAAGGCAGTAAAAAAGCATGCATAACATACATTTATAATGGCTCTATTGTGTTCTCCCCAGTACTCAGCTCATTGTGCTGAAATAGGATTCCCCTTGGGTTGAAAAACTGTCCCGCTCTTAAAAGTTTAAGTTTTGAGGTTACTTTTGGTTGTAGTAGCTGAGAAATACACAGTGTGAGTCAAGCAAAAGTGTAGCTTGCCTGCTGAAGTTTTCTTTCCATTTTATCTCCTAGATGCACCCACTGGGCCTATGTAATAACAATGATGAAGAGGATTTGTATGAATACGGCTGGGTAGGAGTGGTGAAGCTGGAACAGCCAGAATTGGACCCAAAACCATGCCTCACTGTCCTAGGCAAGGTAAGCACCAGGCCCTTGGATTCACCTCATTTCTGGTTGGTATTTTCCACTCTTCCATTTCAGCATTCCTCAAATAGTTGATTATGAAGAAAAGCCATGCTGGCACAGTGCTCCTTCCCAGCTGAAGTTGGGTGAGGTGGGGACTGAGACATGCCTTGCAGTGGCCCACCAGTGTTTACAAGCCCAGACTCTGAGAGAGACTGCCAGTCTCAGAGTGGGCTCTACCTCTTGTCCACTGTGTGGCCTTGGGCAAGTTGCTTTCCCTCAGGGAGTCTCAGTCTCTTGTCTGTGAAATGGGTTAATAATAGAGATACTTTATCTTATACCCTGGGCCAGATGTTTCAGAATTCTGAGATTTGGGGGGTTTAGAAAGGCATTAAAGGGTATAGATTTTATATTAAGTAACCTCCAAGGGACCTGGGGAAGCACTTAGTAACCAAACACATTCTCATTTGTATAGCATACCATAGAGATCTTCACATTAAGTGGGATAACTACAATCTAAATAGCCTCGTGTTAGTTCACAGCAGCTTTGCCTCTAGATGAGTTCAGGTCCTTTAAGTTTTGTTGCCAAGTAAGTTATGGAAAAATGTTTGGGTTTTAGAGCTTTTTTTGGTTTCAGAATGGCAGACAGCAATTATGGTCCTGTATTAGAACTTACCTCATAGGTGGTTAGGAGGTGAGGGGAGATGCAAATGCCTCACACAAGAGTAAGCCCTCAGTAAACGTTTGCTGCCATTGGCTACCATCACTCCCATTTAGAAGGACTAAAAAAGACTTTTCAGCCAAAAGAGTCAGCATTACTTTGACTGCAGTATAAGATAGAAATAAATTTACTTTGGAAAGCCACTCATCAACAGTCTTAAAATATGACAGGTAACAGCCTGTTTTAAACTGGATGATTTTGTTTAAACTGCATCATTTTGTAAAAAGGAAAGGTTCAGAGAAGGTGATTTGAATTTTGATTTTGTTGGGAGAAAGGTGGTCTCTCCTAAGGATAGTGGTACTTGCTGGATATCTTTTGTATTCTCAAAAGCTACCATTCTAGGTACCGTGGGGAGAGAGCTGGGGCAAAAACCTGTCCTGGTTCCTGATCTCTTGAGGTTCTCTTGGGAAATCCAGGAGAAAGAAGGGGTGGTTGTGAAGCAGGGTGCTAGAGAGGGAGCCTTTCCCAGACTTGAAGTAGCCCCTGCCAGTGTCTCCTGAAAGACCTTTGACCTCAGGTACCCTTACAGGTCTAATCTATTTGTGGTTTTTGCATCCCTCTTGTCTTCTGAATAACTTCAAGTCAATTGTGAAGTTCTCCTGCCCTTCGTTGGAAAAAATAACCCCACAGGAATTATTAGCTGTTTGGCTTACAGTTCACAAAGTTGAATTGAGGTGTTTTAGGTGGCTCAGGCCCTGATACTTCATCGTTTAAATAATTGGCCAGAATTGCTTAATGGTGGTAGGAAAGCAATGACCCCCTTGAGAATATTTTAGTGTTTTCCTAGGAGAAATGCCAGCTACATCTACAGGGTAGGAACAGTGCTTTCCTTGTAGGTATTATACTCCTAATATAACGTTTTCTCCTGTACTTTGCTGCTATGCAGGAATCGGTTCCTTGGATTCGTTTGCTTCGCCCCAGTCTGGTGGGGCTCTATCTTTGTGTCTCTCACATCTATAAATGGGTTGGAACAGGGATCACAGGGTCACCCTATAGTTCTCCCATGGTTTAGCAGTGGGGGAACTTGTTGAAGTCACTCAGAGAACCCAGCTATTTCCTCCTCCGCCTGGAACAACCATGTAGTGGTTTTACTTGGAGAGTTTTGTATGATTTGGCCTGCTGGCCCGTGAAGCCAGGGGGAATAAAAACCCTAGGCATATATTGAATCATTAAGTGCTTCTTGAGTTTATTCATTCACCAAGTATTTATTGAATGCAGAGGCCCAGAAACTGAGCGTGTGGTTCTACCTGCTTGCAAGCAGCAACCCCCACTGTTTCTCTGGGAAGGGCTGGTGGCAGGCAGCATTTACACATGGTTAGTCACTGCAGTTTGGCTTTGAGTTTACACGTGAATAAAATCATTGGCACAAAAGCTTGGGCCAAAGAAAGGCAGTTTCACATTTGTTTAAAGCCTGGTCCAGTGTAGGAGGTACGATGAATCAAGATCTCTCTGTCTCTCTCTTCCTCCCTCTCTTGCTCTCCTGCTGCCCCTCTCTCTTTCTCTCATCATCTTCTTGAAGTGTGGTTGTTCTCAGTCTCAATTTCATTAACTACGACAACTGCGTTTTCTTGTTTTCTGAGCTCCCAGGGGCTAGTAGCAAAAAACTAGGGTAAAGGAAGGTGAAGTGATCCCCGTGGGCAGCTTAGTCCCTGCAGACTTCATGATTTTCCATCCATTTCTTGGCTCTTGGCTATGGCAAGAAGCAGGCAATGGAGAGTGGCAGAAAAGGCATAGGTGGAAAGTACAGCCAAGCTAGGTTGGGGGTGGGGGCTCCTTCCTGTGGATGTTGAAACTTGATGAAAACCCACGAAGGGAGGACTCTGTCTGCCGCAGGTGGGCCAGGCATTCGGAAAAGCCTGTGGGAGAATAGGGGTGGCCTAGACACAGGCTAACCCCTCCCCAGCAATCCACCCACCCATTCACAGACAATGCCATGGGGCAGAACTTGAAATAAGAGAGGAATGTCCTAAATTAAAACACGTAAATGCCTCTCCAGGAGTTCAAATAAAGTTTCATTTTAAAAGCCAAAGACATAAACTTGTCACCTCGGTTTATTACTGAATGCTTTTGAACTTCTCAGAAAAGAACTATAAACTCATGAGAGAAAAATGATTTATGATCCCCTCCTTCTCATCTTTTCAATTCTGTGGGAGGAGGTACAGACAGGATCAACTAGGGAGGCAGAGTTGGGATGAGGGCAAGCCCCCACGGGGGAGCAGCAGGCCAGGGCTCCAGGCCAGGCCCTGCCTCAGACCAGGCATGGGCATATCTCTCCAGCTTTCTGGGCCTCTCTCTTGCACTTAATGTGAAGAGGCCATTCTGAGTTCCTTGTACTTCTAATATTTTGAGCTCCTGAATCATCTTTAAAATCTTTCCTTGATATTCTGATTTGGAGAGTCTAGGTACAGCATTGAAAGACAGACTCTGTTACCTGTGACAGTTTAAGTCCTAAGAAGTTAAAATATAATAAAATTGACATTTCTTAGAGTTTGCTATTAAGTAAAGGTCTTGGCCTGGCACAGTGGCTCACACTTGTAATCTTAGCACTTTGGGAGGATGTGGCAGGCAGATCACTTGAGGCCCGGAGTTTGAGACCAGCTTGGCCAATATAGCAAAACCTCGTCTCTACTAAACATACAAAATTAGCTGGGAATGGTGGTATGCTCCTGTAGTTCTAGCTACTTGGAAGGCTGAGGCAGGAGGATTGCTTGAACTTGGGAGGTGGAGGTTGCAGTGTGCTGTGATTGTGCCACTGTACTCTAGGCTGGGTGACAGAGGAAGACCCTGTCTCAAATAAATACATAAATACATACATACATACATACATAAATGAAAGTAAGGGTCTTAAATCATCCCCAAAGCATAGGAGTCTACGTTTAACCCTTTAATTCAATCAGGGTTTATTAAGCGTCTTATGGAGCTCCTAAGAATTTTGAAGCTTAGCTTCACCTGTGGAGAGTCTCATGGCAGGGAACATGAGAGGCGCTGGTGTTTCTAGAAAAGCCTGGTTGGCCTCTGTAACTTGAGGCAGAATAAATACCTCATAACCACCAACCCATGTTAGAGAAGATTCTTAGGGAGAGTTTTGGAAAACGGCATGGGCCGGGCATGGTGGCTCACGCCTCTAATCCTAGCACTGTGGGAGGCTGAGGCGTGTGGATTGAATGAATTCAGGAGTTCGAGACCAACCTGGGCAACATGGCGAAACACCATCTCTACAAAAAACACAAAAATTAGCCAGTCATGGTGGCACATGCTTGTGGTTTCAGCTACTTGGGAGGCTGAGGTGGGAGAATTGCTTGAGCCCAGGAGGTCAAGGCTGCAGTGAACTGAGATTGTGCCACTGTGTTCCAGCCTGGGCAACAGAGAGACCCTCTCTCTCAAAAAAAAGAAGAGCATGGTCAACAGGCATAGCCTAGCTCTCTCAAAGCTTACGAGTACAATGTGGGGAAATTTCTTAATTTTTCTTAAACGACAAGAAAGGGAATTTCATATCACAGAGACCCAACCTTGGCTGACTGACCTCAGAAAGGGTACTTCAGTTCTCTGTGCTTTCTTCTCTGTCAGTGTAGTGGGGGGTCTGCAAGATATTTGTGGAGCACTTAGCTCAGAGCCTGGCTTATGGGAAATATTGGATGACCATGTAGAAGTCAGCCATCACGTGTTGGGTGCTTGCCAAGTGCTGAGAGCTTTACCTGTGGCGTCTTCTTTAATTATTAAGGCTAATTTGAGATCCTATCCAGATTTCCATTTTACCATGAGCAAATCGAGTCCTAGAGAGTTCTCTGCATCACCTGAGATTAAACGGCTCACAAGAGCCAAGATCTGAAATAAGACCCTTCTGCTGCATCGATGTTGGTTTCTTCTCTTTGCCTCCTTTTGTCTTCACCAGTTTTTCTAGATAAAAATCAGATGTTCAGCTGGGCACGGTGGCTTGCACCTGTAATCTCAACACTTTGAGATGCTTTGGCTGGAGAGTTGCTTGAGGCCTGTTGTTCATTGTGACCTCCTCTCCGCAAAAAAATAAATAAATAAAAGCAAAAAAAAAAAAAAAAAAAAAGACTGGGCATGGTGACATGTGCCTATAGTACTATCTACTTGGGAGGCTGAGACAGGAGGATCGTTTGAGCTGAGGAGTTTGAGGCTGCGGTGAGCTATGATTGTGCCATAGCACTCCAGCCTGGGTTGTAGAGTGAGACCCTGTCTTCCCACTCACTCCCCAGCCTCTTGTTAAAAAAAAAAAAAAAAAAAAAATAACATGCCTTACAGTAGTCACAGGCTTGGTTAAAACTGTTAGTTCCTGGCCGGGTGCCCCCAGGACTTTGGGAGGACAAGGTGGGTGGATCACGAGGTTAGGAGTTCAAAACCAGCCTGGCCAACATAGTGAAACCCTGTCTCTACTAAAAATACAAAAATTAGCCAGCCATGATGGGTATGTGCCTGTAGTCCCAGTTACTCAGGAGGCTGAGGCAGGAGAGTCACTTGAACCCAGGAAGCGGAGGTTGTGGTGAGCCGAGATTGCATGACTACACTCCAGCCTGGGCAACAAAGTGAGACTCCATCTCAAAAAAAACCAAACCAAAACAAACAAACAAAGAAACCAAAACTGTTAGTTTTACAAAATAGAAAACCAGCCTGAGCTCTGTTGAGCAGAAAGATGAATTTGCTCTGAGGATTCTGGGCTGTGTTACAGAACCCATGACAAGGGTACTGATGTCCTTTCACAGCAGCTGTCTTCAGGGCTTAGATGCTAGTAGCCCCCTCCTCAAGTCTCTTCTCCACCCATGCATCTGCTTTATTCTCTCACTGACCATTTGGCAGGAGACATAGCCCCCAAGTATCCCTGGGCTTGAACACTCTGGGTTTTAAGTCTGAAAGATTGCAGAAAAGGGATTCATTGGCCCATCTTGGATCAGGGGCTCATCCTTAGGCTAGTCAGCTATGCCCCAGGGGCTGCCCTGCCATAGGCGGGGAGCAGGAGGAAGATGGGTTCTCCAGAAGAGACCTGGTGGGGGGCAGTGCTGGGCTGCCATCCTCATAGCAGGCCCCTACAGTCACTAAGTCGTGTATGTGATCCTGAGCTCGTGGGTGATGTCCTCAGTCTATCCTGAGTCATTCAGAGAGGGTTCAGTTGAAAGGAACTCATGATCTATATGCAGTACATGGAGTCAAATTCTCTTCTTCCCCTGAACACAGAGCGTAATTGTGGTGAGTGAAAAGTGAGTCCACATGGACTGGAGGAGTTGGGCAGGCTTTACAGAGGTGGGGCTGTGTGAGACAGAGGTACAAGGAGAAAGGATGAGGTAGGAAAAGAATCTCCAGAACAGGGCAGAAGAAAAGGGAGCAAGACATTTTTCAGGGGGCATTGAAAGCTGCTGGGGAAGGAAAAGGCTCTCAAGTTAGAGTCTGGTCTTCATTCTCTAAAAAGTTGGGAGCCACTGAAGTCTTCTGACAGAAGGGAGATGTCATAGGATCTGTGTTCTTGGAATGTTTGCTTGGCAGTGGTATCTAGCCTGGTTGGAGAAAGATCAAGTTACCCTTTGCCACTGGATGTTTTGAGGAACCTAGTGGACCCAGATACCAATTCTTTTAAATGCTTTGGTATGGCTCAAGCCAGTGAAATTACTGAGGGCTCCTCATGTTTGCTGTCTCTCCTGTTTCTGTTTGTACATTTAGGCAAGTGTGAAATGTAGAAGCAACATGTCCAACAGCATGGGAAGGTGGAAAACTGCTGTGTTGAGAGGGAGGAGAGCTGGTTTTCACTCCTGGCTCTTCTGATAAGCAGCACGAAAACCAAGGTACGAGGAATGGACGGAAAACTGAACCATATGGCCAGCCCACTAACCCACGTCCAGCCCTCAGTGTCTTGGGAACTTCTATGCAAAGAGCAAATACAGACTCGGGTAACCAAAATGACTGGAAGACAGAGAACACAGTCAAAGGAAGCTTGACTTTTCAAAGTGGTTGGGGGAAGGGGAGCATGTAAGGGTTAAGACTTGGTTTATTCATCATACTAACCCAGGTTTCAACCCTAGTTCTAACCCTTTTTTGAGACAGGGTCTTGCTCTTTTGCCCTGGCTGGAGTGCAGTGGCACGATCATGGCTCACTTCAGCCTCAAACTCCCGGGCTCAAGTAATCCTCCCACTTCAGCCTCCCAAGTAGCTGGGACCACAGGTGTGTGCCACCACCCCTAGCTAGTTTTAAAAATTTCTTGTAGAGACAGGGTCTCAATATATTACCCAGGCAATAGGCTCCTAGGCTCAAGCGATCCTCCCGCCTCCCAAACTGCTGGGATTACAGGCGTGAGCCACCACACTCAGCCCCACCCCTTCTAAGCTCCGTGAGCTCCTGCAGTCACTTAACCCATCTGCATGTTTAGATGGGAACAGTCCCTAAAGGAGATAATGTGTATCAAATGTCGATCACATTTCTAGCACAACCAAAAGCACTAAACAAAGGTGGTGACTCTTACTGTCCATCTTCTCTTCCTTTTGTTCTCCCTCCCTTATTATCCTTCAGTTGTTTTATCACTCAAAGTGGTATTACTTAAGGAGTCAAATCCATAGAGACAGAAAGTAGAATGGTGGTTGCTGGGGTTGGGTAATGGGCAAGGGGAGTTGTTTAATGGATATGAAGCTTCTGTTTGAGAAGGTGAAAAAGTCCTGGAGATGAGTAGTGGTCACGGTTGGATGACAGCGTGAATATGCTTAATGCCACTGAACTGTGCACTTAAAATGATTACAGTAGCAAATTTCATGTTATGTATATTTTATCACAGTTTAAAAAACAATGGTATTACTTAAATCATTTTATAATACCTGGAAGTTCATGGCAGTGGGTATAAAAAAAAATAAGCAATTTTTTTCTGAAGTGATGGAGCATAGTCGCTCCAGGAAAAAAGTAGATGACATTACTGAATCCCGGGGGAAAGCAAACCCTGCATCCCATAGAATATTATTCCCAAGGAATGTTATGGATTATCTAGGTACAATGAGGGCAGAGGCCAAACCCTTCTTTGTGCATCAGGCTACCCTGGGGAAATTTTCTACTTATCTTTCAAAAAACAACTCCCAAAATAGAGACTTTTGGGGAAGGAAAGACAAACTTTTATTTGTATCCTCTCTTCATGACAAAGGGGATGGAGGACAGGAAAATGAAACTAACTGAAATCCAAAGATGTTTGAATTTCTTCACTAAATAGTAGCCAGAACCGGATATGTACCACAGTGATGGAGCCTAGTTGGTGCTTAAGGAAAAAGGACTCAGGAAGAATCCAGGAAGGAGGCAGTCACCCGCATGGTGATGAATTAGGTTCTCTCAGAATTGGGCTTTTGTTTTCTGGCCATTGTCTCACTGGGTTCTCTGATGAAAGTCAAAGCTCATAAAATTACAGTGTAGGTGTTAATCTAGCACAGCAGTTCTCAAAGTGTGTCTAGGAGCTGGTAGGGAGTCTCAAAGTCCTTTCCAGGGAGACCCAGAAGATCAAAACTACCTTTTTTTTTTTTTTTTTTCCCCGAGGCAGCATCTTACTCTGTCGCCCAGGCTAGAGTGCAGCAACACGATCTCTGCTCACTGCGACCTCTGTGTCCCAGGCTCAGGTGATCCTCCCACCTCAGCCCTCCAAGTAGCTGTGACTATAGACACATGCCACAATGCCCAGTTAATTTTTCTACTTTTAGTAGAGATGGGGTTTCGCCATGTTGCCCAGGCTGGTCTTAAACTCCTGGGCTCAAGCAATCCACCTACCTTGGCCTCCCAAAGTGCTGGGATTACAGGCGCGAGCCACTGTGCCTGGCCAAAACTGTTTTCATGTAATATTTATATTTAATTAATTTTTTTTTTCAAGGCAGGGTCTTAATATGTTGCCCAGGCTAGTCTCAAACTCCTGGCTTCAAGCCATCCTCCTTTCTTGGCCTCCCAAAGTGCTGGGATTACAGGCATCAGGTACTGTTCCCAGCCTGTTTTGATGGTAATGTTGAAATGGCATTTGCCCTTTTCATTCTTATTCTCTCACAAATGTGTGGTGAGGTTTTTCAGGGGCATCATTGTGTGTGGTGACTTCATCACTGTGACGACTAATGGAATGTGTGCTTGCATATTCTGTGTTTTAAAGATTTCTCAGATTATAATTCCTAATTTGGTAAATATCAGTAGATATAACCTAATCCGAAGTTTTTGGGGTTCTTGATAATTTTGAGAAGTGTAAGGAGACCTGTAATCTGAGTTCATTGAGCTGTCATTATGGTCCCACTTTAGAGATCATCTCAGAGAGCTTGGCTGAGTTAGAGAAACTCTTATAAAATTAGTGGAAATGAGCAGAAACTAGAGGACAATACAGGGAGTAAAGGTGAACTATTCTGTTCTGCAGCACTGGAACCGAAAGAATGTTGGTTCTGAAGTGTTAGTACTTCGAGTAAAACCAGTGGGTTGCAGTTTTTCACATTTAATAACAACCAGACAATGAATTTGAGGAACTTCAGCAAAGAAGATCTCAATATCTTTGCCGCTTGCCTTGGGATATAACCTTCAGCCTTCACCTAGAACAGGGCTTAACTTGGATAGGTCTTTACTTGAGACAGGAACTTGGGTAAAGCTACAGAGTTGTTTACAAGCCATATAGGTATTGGGGGGTTAAGGGGCCATATCCTTCCGCATGCCATTCTCATTTGGGGTTTTGGTTACAGATACGTATTTCCTGGGATACCTGAGTGCCCTGGGCTTTAACCCAAGTCCAGCTTAGCACTCCTGTGTGGTGAGATTCTCAATTCAAGAGGGACAGTTGGGCCGGAATCCTTGGGTCTGATTAGCTGTGGGAAGGGGGAGAAGAGGCTAATCCAATGGACCCAGAGGCAGCTGTTCCACATCATAGGCATTGGCCTTGCCAGGCCTTCTCTGGTCAGTGAAACAAGTAGGTATTTGTCACGTACCTGAGCACAGGGTACCGTGACTATTGCTTATTGCCATGGCATCCCTGGAAGCACTCTGCAGCTGTTTGGGACTGACCTGTATCATACTTTCCCTGGTCCTCTTGTCACATTGTTTCCAAATGCGGGCAGTTTTCACCCCAGGGGACATTTGGCAATGTCTGGAAACATTTTTGGTCTTTAAAAATGTCAGGGTTGGGAGGTAGGAGTTGGGGGTGCGTACTGGTATCTAGTGGAATTCCCCTTCCTCCTTCATTCTTTTCTCTGCCCCATTGCCTGCCATGAACAACACGTTCCTGGTAGCCTTTGTGCTGCGGTTCCATTGGGAATTGGTGCTCTGGCACATTTGTCTTTCCATCTCAGGAGTGAGAAGAGCCTAGATGTTAAAGCCCAACAGCCGTGGTGCAAGTGATAGTTCTGTTCAGTAGGAGCTGGGTTATTCTGGGCCAGCTATCCTCTCTCTGCCTTTGTTTCTGCATACCCACCTCTGTAAAGAGAATTCTGATAATTAAAAGAAGAATAATGTGGCTTGGTGCAGTGGCTCACGCCTATAATCCCAGCACTTCGGGAGGCAAGAGGATTACTTGAAGCCAGGAGTTCCAGATCAGCCTGGGCAACAAGTGAGACCTCATTTCTACAAAAAACAAACAAAAAAATGACCCAGGTGTGGTGGCACATACCTGTAGTCTCAGCTACTCAGAAGGTTGAGATGAGAGGATCATTTGAGCCCAGGAGTTTAAGGCTGTAGTAAGCTACAATCATATAACTGAGAGTGAGACCCTGGATCTTTTAAAAAAAAAAAAAAAAAAGTATGTGAAGTTCTTGGAATATGTGACTATTCAACAAACATCACTATCAATTTCTAAACATACTTCTATGAAGCAGATGGAAGTCCCCTTTTCTAAGGTGAGCAAGGTGGGTTTCTTGTTGAGGAGGAAGTTTGGAAAGCTCTTCATATTTATTTTAAGGAGCACTTGAGTGTCTATCACCTACATTTGATTAAAAACAGATGCAAGAAAGAAACTTAGTAAAGGAAATCAGATCTGAAAGAAAAGATTGGCGCGATGTAAGTGGAAAAACTCAGGGAATACCAGTTTTCTTCTAAGGTCATGTTTGAAAGTCACAAAATTTTAATTTGATGCTTTTCATCTACACCTAAATCTTCCATGAACCTCTTGGTTAAAAGACTGTATTAAGCACAATACTTTTTTAAAAAAATTAGATCAGAGACATTTTTAGCTGTAAAAGGCTAACTGAAACCATTATTTCAGATCCTCTGGGAGGCTCAGGAGAGTTTTGAAGATAGAGTGGGTGAACAGAACAAATAACGTGTCTGCCAAGCTAAGGAGCACAGGCGGCTGGCCACTTCCCAGGACTGGGGGAAGCCTAGCTCTAAACACTCCTCCCTCCCTGCCACTGTCCCCATCCATTGAACCAGACTTTTGATGCAACAAGGGTCACAAATGAGGCTAAACCAGAAAACTAGAGATGGTATGACTGGTCAGCTGAAAAGCCCATCAAAAATAGCATTGAAGCTGGGTGCAGTGGCTCATGCCTGTAATCCTAGCACTTTGGGAGGCCAAGGCGGGCCAATCACTTGAGGTCAGGAGTTTGAGACCAGCCTGGCCAGCATGGTAAAGCCTCGTCTCTAATAAAAATACAAAGAAAAATTAGCCAGGCGTGATGCTGGGTACCTGTAATTCCAGCTACTTGGAAGGCTGAGGCAGGAGAATCACTTAAACCCGGGAGGCAGAGGTTGCAGTGAGCCAAGATTGTGCCACCGCACTCCAGCAAGAGCAAGACACTGTCTAAAAAAAAAAAAAAAAAAAAAAAAAAGCTACTGAAAAAAAATTAGCCAGGCATGGTGGCACATGCCACCTAGCTACTTCGGAGGCTGAGGTGGAAGGATCAATTGAGGCCAGGAGTTCAAGGCTGCAGTGAGCTATGATCGTGCCACTGTACTCTAGCCTGATAGAGCGAGACTCCTGACTCTCAAAAAAAGCTACTGAACTTGTCTGCTTTTGAGATGCCATTTTGAAGGATAGAGGCAGTGCCAGTACCAGGTTGGTTGGCCAGAATCTGTCATTCCTGGAGACACGCCCAAAAGTCCAATCTGCTTTTGTTCTCAAATAGAGGGGCCTCGTATACACCTGGCAATGCATATACGTTATGCCAACCACAACAGTGGGCAGTCACTCGAGTGCATTTTAGGTTGCTGGGACTACCGTGATGGTGACTGCACATGATTGGTTTTCTGTCTACCAAGCTCCTGGAAAGCCTGGACATTTCTGGAGCTCCCCCTCCCTCTCAGTATACTTGTATGCACCTGTGCAGGAAAGCACCACGCCCCTAGCCTCAGTGACATAAATTCTCACTGAGTGCAGAGACAGAAGGAACGGGGACAGCAGAGAGAGCTTGTCTATGCGTCTTGGTCACAAGACCTCAGACTACAGAGAAGTGCAATTACTTTTCTTCTGTCCTTCGTGTTTCCAAGAGTGCCATATTTTATTTGATAAAAGGTACAGGGGACCATTCTGCTTTCGTAACGTTGTTTTCCAAATCAAACATCAGGCTCTGTGGTCTGACTAATGCTTTTATGTACTGAATATTAGCTTTGAGACATTCTAAACAATTCCTTTGGGGGTACTGAAATACTTTAAATTTTGCATCATTTTTGCTAGTTGTAAAAATATTAAAAGCATTTCAACACATTCCGGTTGTTCTAAGCACTGTTGGATTAAATAAAATTCTGGTCAGCCTGAAGAACGTGGGCTATTTCTTATGGTATATATAAAGGTACGTGGCCTTTACTATTTCACATTAATGTGTTGCTATAGGTTTTCACAAATGTATCAATTCATAGAAGAACCTCAGAGAAAAGAATGTGAAATATGCAAGGAATTTTTGTTACTTGGCTTGACTTTTAGAAGTTGAAATTTTAAACGTTTTAGCTTTAAAAGCTTCCTTTTTCATCTATTTGTAAACATCATCAGTTATTTTCTTGGTGTTTTCTGATTTTTTAAGTTTTAATGGATAAAATATTAACACTTTTATAATCTAATTGTAAAGATATAGTTACAATTTAGAATTCATAGCATTAACTTAATTTTACTATTTCAGTTACTGTGTTAGTCGATTTGCTTTAAGTAATAGCTGATACTAGGAAGTTTATAAAGAAAAGAGATTGAATTGGCTTATGGTTCTGCAAAGTATACAGGAAGCGTGTTGCCAGCATCTGCTGCTGGTGAGGGCCTCAGGAAGCTTACACTCACCACAGAAGGCAAACGAGGAGCTGGTGTATCACATGGCAAGAGCAGGAGCAAGGTGGGAGTGGGATGCTACCAGGCTGGAGTGCAGTGGTGCAACCACAGCTCACTACAGCCTCGACCTCCTAGGATCAGGTGATTCTCCCACCTCAGCCTCCTGAGTCATGGGACTATAGGCACGCGCCCCCACACCTGGCTCATTTTTAGTTTATTTTTTGTAGAGACAGGGTCTTGTTGTGTTGCCCAGGTTGGTCACAAACTCCTGGTCTCATGATCCTCCCGCCTTGGCCTCCCAAAGCTTTGCCCATTTTTTAATTGGCCAATTTTTCCTTTCATTATCGAGTTTATTGAGTTATAAGAGTTCTTTATATACTCTAGACATAAGTCCATTATTAGATACATTATTTACCATATTTTCTCCCATTGTGTGGGCTGTCTTTTTACTTTCTTGATGATATCCTTTACAGCACAATATTTTTTAGTCTTTTTTTTTTTTTTTTTTTTTTTTTGAGACAGAGTCGCACTCTATCACCCAGGTTGGAGTGCCATGGCACGATCTTGGCTGACTGCAACCTCTGCCTCCTGGGTTCAGGTGATTCTCCTGTCTCAGTCTTCTGAGTAGCTGAGATTACAGGTGCATGCCATGATGCCCGGCTAATTTTTGTATTTTTTAGTACAGATGGGGTTTCACCGTGTTGGCCAGGCTGGTCTCGAACTCCTGACCTCAAGTTATCTGTCAGCCTTGGCCCCCCAAAGTGCTGGGATTACAGGCGTGAGTCACTGCACCCAACCAAAAGTCTTTAAGCTTGATGAAGTCTGCTTTATCTATTTTTTCTTTGGTTGCTTATGCTTTTTGTGTCATATATAAGAAACTATTGGAAGGCACATTCTATCACTGAGATTTGCCAGTTGTCCTTACCGTAGTATTTTACATGGTCGTATATTTAAGGTCCATCTAAGATTCCTAAAAAGATTTAATTCCCTTTTTCCCTTCAGAAGCTTTTAAGTTGTTAGAGGGTCTGGAAGTATTGGTCTCTCTTCATCACTTGTCCTTATCCTGACCTGCCTTAAAGCAAGATCCCTTGATTTCACCTGGGACATCTGAGCCACAAAAGTCTCTGTATATCCATCGGCAAGAGGATGGTAGATCTTTATATATGCCAATGATCAGGATTCTTTCAGTTCCAGGTCAGTAGCAGAGTGGCTGGTTAAAAATGTAGAAAGATGGGAGAGCCACTGCCTAACCTCCTCCCGTTTTTAGCTAATGATGGTTCTGGAAGAGACTGGCCTGCTGTTTCCTACAATCCCAGAAAGTATTTATTAATGTAAATGCTGCTGCTGACCAGCCTCAGGGAGGGCTCAATTTCTCATGGGGTTAAAGTTATCTTCCATCAAGTCTAAGTAAGAGAAGATAAAAGACAGCCTATCAAAATAAAGGTAGTACAGGTGCCATTTTGAAGCCTAATGCTATAGAAAGGATGTAGGCAAGTGACAGCTGTCAGTAAGCTTCCTACCCCTGCTGTGCTTTCAGTGCATTTGAAAAGAGAACAGTTTCAACATTCCATTTTAGAATGTTAAAGATCTAAAAAATGTTTCCAAATTAATTTTTCTCTCAAAGGTTTGCTGATGTGCACCAGACTGAAAATAATTGCCCTAACTGATGGCCAGGCCCTTGTTCTCAGAAGGGGGTGTAGGGTGTCTCTGTGGGGTGGGTACCCTTAACCAGGATCTGTGCTCCTAAGAACAGCAGCAACAGGCAGTGCAAGGACCCTCTGTTGAATTTTATCCATAAACCACAGCCTGTCTGGAAGGTCTGACCCAGGCCACTCAGCCTTGGCAAGCATGTGCTTCCGAAAGCGCCTGTCAGAAATGGGAGCTGATAGACAGGCGCACGTGGCAGGGGGAGATGGTTGTGCAGTGGCTTCACAATAACTAGACTAGAGACTCTTTCCCACGTTCTTTTTCATAACGCCAGAAGCACCAGGGAAAGGAAAGGAAAAATTGCGTTTATTTTTGGGTCTCTTCTATCACATGAAATTCATCTGATACAGTTCAAATTTTGTTTGATGTTTTAGCACCCCATTTTTTTCTAAGATATTCTGTTTCTCTGCAGATACTACAATGCAATTGGCTTTTATATCATAATTATGTTTTAAAAAATAAAATAAATGGAGTTGATTACCATACGGAAATTTCACTTGGCATGGAAATTGACCTCCCTAAAGGTCAAAATAGAATCCGTTTGTTTGGCAAAAGGATTGCCTGTAAAATTGCTTTCACCCATCCACACTATCCCTCTCCCGGACAAACACACACAAAAGACAAGTCAGTGTACACCCATATCTTAAGAAGTGACTGAAGGCTCATGCCTGTAATCCCAGCACTTTGAGAGGCTGAGGCAGGAGGATTGCTTGAGCCTAGGAGTTGGAGACCAGCCTGGCCAACATAGTGAGACACTATCTCTACAAAATTCTAAAAAATGATCCAGGTGTGGTGGTACACGCCTGTGGTCTCGGCTACTTGAGCCTGGGGGGTGGAGGCAGCAGTGGGTGGTGATCTGCTACTCCAACCTGGGTGACAGAGCAAGACCCTGTCTCAAAAAAAAGAAGGGACTGAATTAGATAAAGCTGGATCTCTTACAGCCCCCTGCACACCCCAATCCCTGTGTCTTTGCTTAGGTAGGGCTCTCTTTTATGAATAGAAAATAAGAAAATTGCCTGTTTGGGCAGTCCAGGTGTGTTTCAGCGATTTGGAGTTAAAAAGTCAAGTAAATATTTTGGCAACCCAACAAAGGTAAGAAAAGAATCATGCACCTAACAGGCTTCTCGAATTACAGGCTTGTCCAAACACTGCCTTCCTCAAGAGACGCTGGTCAGGGATGAAGCCTGCCCTGCTGTCAGCAGCAAGGCCCGACTGAGAAGTGGGCTCCCTACTCTTGCTGCTCCTGGCCCTGAGCCAGATAGGACACTGTTTGACTTTGATGCAGTCTGACCCAAGAGAAAATACACTCTTCAGCAAGTGGAGGATCTTTCCTCCTTAACGGACTTTAGTCATATTGCTTCCTCTTCCTTGCTGAAAAAAAATCCAGATAGCTTTCTCCCCCCTGTTAAATTGGAATCCTGAGGTTCGGAGGCACAGTATCTCAGATACTCTCAGATAAGAAGAGACCCTTTTTCCGTCAAAAGACACTTTTTTCATCTATCTTGAGGGTTGGGAGGCAGATAGCTATGAAAGAAGACCCAAAAGCAGCCAGCCTGCCACTACTTTTTTTAGGCTCAGAATCTGGGCATCGCAAGTGTACCCCAAGCACGCCAGTCTAGGTGGCCCCTCTGTCACCTGGTTTAAGAACAGACATCTCAGAAGGAAGGAGCTCTGACCAGCTAGTGGCATGTTTCCTTTCAAGCTGTGCTTTGTGTCTCTTCAACAGAAAGGCAGACATCAGAGAACTGCCTCTCTTCCTCGCCCTCCCCTAGTGGCTTCCCCTGGATCACCTTGGCAGGGCCTCATCCTGAGGAGGGCGGGCGGAGGAGGGAGGAGGGCGGGTGGCGGCTGCAGTGGCGGCTCCTTTGATCACCTCCCGCCTGGTTCCAGTCCCCGCTGCCAGCAGGCCAGCCAAAGGCCCGACTCTACTGATCTGATGAGGTGCTGAATAGGACCCGAGGGGCAGGGACAGAGCAAGAAGAAAGCTTCGGGAATGAAAAGGAAACCCCGTGAACCTGCTCGGCTTCATTGGCCGGATTTTCCTACCAGGGAGCCGCTCAGTTCCTGCCAGCCAGGGACTGCCTGCCCCTCACTCTGGCCCCTCTTGTCTCCGCTTTTCAGACCTTGTGTGTGTTTTGTGTTTGAATCACGGCTGCTCTCCCTGGTTCTCAGGCTGGGAACCCACTGCGCCTGTTTCCATGGTCACTGGGAAGCTCTTAGCGCCATGTGCTTCAAAGGGAACCTTTCGCCTCCCAGCACTCGCTGCTGCCTGCCCCAGGCGGGTTCACAATAAGCGGCTCCTCCAAGCCAGGCCTCTGACCCTCGCTTGCCAGGAGGAAAACCTTGCCTTTGCCAAGCGAGGCTGTGCAGCCTCACAGAAATATACCTCAGCAGAGCATGCGGATGTGCACACACTTGTGGCGCGTCAGTCCTCACGTGCCCACTTGTAGATTGTTATAAGATGTAGAGATTATAGATTGGTGAGAGAGTGTTAACTTTCCTCACATCCCTCTGTTTAGGAACCTTTCTGAAACTGAAGAAAAGAGCAAAGCCTAAGCCCCTTGTAGGAAAAGAGATGGCTTGTTTTAGGTAGGAGGAGAGGAGGAAGAAGACCCATGTCTTCTGGGTCAGCAGAGAACCGAATTGAAGCAGGTGGCTCTGGGCTTCCTGTCCCTGCAGCTGGGGTGGTGAGGGTGGTACCTGTTCACTCTTCCAGGGCCAAGGATGCCTGAGCAGTTGCCCACCAGGCTTGACATTTGGCTTCGCTTATTTGTTGAATAATGCAGGGGAATGAAGCTTCTCACATCTGACTGGAGAGTCAGTGGTCTAGTGATCTTAGAGGGTGGCTGCATGCTAACACTGGAATTAAAAGGTGACTGTCCTCTGAAGAGTTTACATTTTAGATGCAAAGCCTGCTCCCCTAGCTTGGAGCTCACAATATTAATAATCTGCCTTAGGCTTGTTAGATTACATAGAGCAAGTATGGGAAATTGGACACTTCTCTGGTATTATCAGTGATCGAGGTTCTTATACCTTCAGTTGCGCTCTTTTAACCCCTGATATTCCCTTTCCTTATCATTCCTGGTTCCTTGTCAGTCTCCAGGCTGGCTGTGTGTGTGTGGGTGGCTCCTTGCAGAAGACACTCTGAGTAGTTCTGCTACATGGCTTTCTGTGTAGTGATGGGAATTCCAGGGCCATTTCAGATGTATCCTTTATATTACAAGAATAAAATGGACCTATGTGGTATTAACTCTAATTCCTACTTGTAACTCATCCTTCTGGAAAAGACTTCTAAACCTTGCAGACTTGAAGCTTCCATAGGTATACCAAAATCTGTCTTCACTGGCCATATGTAGCATTTTAAGGGGAGGTTTTGAAAAAGTCTTAGCCCAGGAGCCACAGCATCCCAAAGTTGCTTTCCTGTTAGCACATGCATACACAGACCTAAAAGTTAGTACATTTGGCATGCCTGTGAAAAGCAAACTGAAGGAGAATGCTGGCTACCATAAAACAGGTGTCATGATTGCATTCCTACTGTGTACCAGGTGTTTTCACACTTTGTCCCAAATCCTTACAGTACCCCAGGAGAGAATTGTTATTAGATGATCATTTTGCTGCCAATGCAGAGAGGAGAGCAGAGAATGATTTGAGTAACCTGTATGGTCATGCAGCTGGTCTGGGCAGAAGTGGGTGGACTTCACAGGGGTACTTACCAGGGGTTGTGGGATGGTCTTCACAGGGGTACTTACCAGGGGTTGTGGGATTACTTTAAATAGATTCTAGGGGGGAAAGTTTAGTTAAATTTAGGTACCTGGTTTCTCATCATTTGGGTACTTGGGAACCTAATAAGTGGACAAAGTGTCTCAGTGAAATTATCTTGTTCAGGCCATACACGGTGGCTCACATCTGTAATCTCAGCACTTTGGAAAGCCAAGGCAGGGGAATTGCTTGAGGCCAGGAGTTCAAGACCAGCCTGGGAAATATATCAAAACTCCTGTCTCTACAAATTTTTTTTTTTTAAACTAGCTGGACCTGGTGGCACCCACCTGTAGTGTAGCTACTCAGGAGGCTGAGGCAGGAAGATCGCTTGAGCCCAGGAGTTTGAGGCTGCAGTGAGCTGTGATTGCACCACTACACTCCAGCCTGGGTGGCAAAGCAAGACCTCATCTCTAAAAATCAGATCTCTCCTATAAGTTTTAATTTGCTACCATTCTTTCCCTTTTGTAATATTTTTATCATAGCTACCCTTTTTCTTTTGTTCATTTGCTCCTTTCATAGAAATTTTATTTCTTTCCTTTTTGCAAAATTACCTGAAATTGTACTTTTCTCATTTGTATGTTCAAACAATGAGGAAGGAAATGAGAGAGGGTAGCACAATTAATCTGTGTTCAAAAATGTCATCACAACTGTGTCTCATTTGATAAGCAGATTGTATTCTTACTAGTGGGAGTCAAAGATCCTGAATAGTTCAGAGTCTGGCCAGGGCACCACAGCCACACATTTCAGAGCACTGGGCCATGGCTGTGGAGTCCCCAGGGAACAAGTTTGCTGATGACCCTGTTTGCGCTCTCCCCGACAGTGATGGCTTTGCTTATTCCATGCTCTGAGCCAACTCTCCCAAGATTCTTTTATCTAAGATGACCTGCAGAAGTTAATGGTGGCATGATTTACTTTGACTGTTTTAGATGCCAGTTGCGTGTCTTGAAGAGACTAGGAAAGAGACTTTGAGGCGGAATGAATGAGTTCTGTTTTCCTTAATAGGGAAAGGGAGGAGATGGCCTAGGACTCATTTACACCTGTGCATGTGGAGAGCACATTGGTGATCGATCTTGACTTAATTAGTGGTTTTTCAGGAGATTATTGGTTTTTCATTGGTAACACCAACAACTGTCCTTGTTGGCAGCTTTAACCAGAAGGACTAGGGAAAGTTGGACATCCCGTACCACTCACAATTGATTCTCTAATGCAGTTCTGTTGTTTAAATTCTGTAGCTGTGGCCGGGTGCAGTGATTCACACCTGTAATCCCAGCACTTTGGGAGGCTGGGCAGATCACAAAGTCAGGAAATCGAGACCATCCTGGCTAACATGATGAAACCCCATCTGTACTAAAAATACAAAAAATTAGCCAGGCATGGTGGCATGTGCCTGTAGTCCCAGCTACTCAGGAGGCTGAGGCAGGAGAATCACTTGAACCCAGGAGGCAGAGGTTGCAGTGAGCTGAGATCGTGCCACTGCACCCCAGACTGGGCGACAGAGCGAGATTCTGTCTCCAAAAAAAAAAAAAAAAAATCTGTAGCTGTGATAATCTAGGTAGTCAGTTACCCTTTTTTGTTAACTAAGAAGATTTATACTGCTGTTGGGCTAGGGTTTATAATTTAAGGTGTGGACATGTCTAGGATGTTAAATTTAGCTTGTGTCTCAGAACTAGAGCTAGCCAAACATTTTTTTGCTCTGGTTGCCCTGGTCCCTTGATGTTCAGCAAGCAGCTTTGCAGTGCCCACAGCACTCCAGCCTCCCTCCTTGGTACCACAGAGCCACTGTGAGGACGGAATCGGGACAGGATCCTTCAGGTCTTGGCTTAGACATCCCTTTTTCCTAAAGGTCTTTCTGGACCAATAGTGTGTCAGCAAGGATGGCTTCACAGAAGAGATTAAACTCAACTTTTAAGACTGGCTGGGTTTGGAGTAGGGAAGAGATGAAGGAACTTCCAGGAGTAGGGCTGGCAGGAGCAGAAGTAACATGTGGCATATCCCAGAGCCAGTCAAGAAGAGCAACTTGGGCCTCGTGGTTTTAGCGGGCAGGAGAAGGTTCCCTTGATAAGGAAGGCATTTCCAGGGAGTGCATCAAGAGGCATGCAGAGTAATCTGTCACAAGAGTAGAGTTTAAAAAAATAAATTCAAAAAAAGAGGCATGCAGAAGAGTAGTGTGCAGTGGAGGGAGGAAACAGGATGTGCTTAGGCCTAGAAATAGATTGCCAGTCTGGTCATTTCCATATTGCTGTGTATTACTGTTCTGTAGAAGTTTAAGTAAAAGAGAGGAATAAAGCTTTGTAATGTGTTAAAGACCTTAAAACTTAAAATCCAAGAGGATTTTTATATACATGAACTAACTTGGGACTTAGTAGAAGTTGCCCAGTCAACATAAAAAACAAACAAGCCTCTAATTTCCCCCACTCTGTGGTCCTCTTTCTTTCACCTTGAATCTTCTCTCTCTATTTAAAATTGTGGTTAAATATACATCATATAAGCTTTACCATTTTAAGGACCTTTAAGTATACGAGTTCAGTGGCATTAAGCACATTCACTCTGCTATGCACCTGTCATCACTAATCATCTCCAGAACCTTTTCCTTTTCCTAAACTGAAACTGCATACCTGTTAAACACAGACTCCTCACTTCTGCCTCCCCACAGCCCCTGGCAACCACCATTCTACTTTCCATCTCTAGGAATTTGATTACTCCAGGTATCTCATGTGAGTGGAGTCGTATATTTGTCCTTTTGTGACTGGCTTCTTTCACATGGCATGATGCCTTCAAGGTTCACTCTTGTTGTAGTATGTATCAGAATGTTATTCCTTTTTATGGTGGAATTATATACATCCCATTGTATCCGTATACCACAGTTTGGTTATTCATTCATCTATCTATGGACACTTAGGTTGTTTCCACTTTTTGGTTACTGTAAATAATGCCACCATATATATTCTGTATATTGATCCCTTATCTGATATATATGAAATGTTCTTTCTCATCCTATGGCTTGCCTTTTCATTCCGTTGACAATATCCTTTGATACACAAAAGTTTTTTTCTCTTTTGTTTGTTGAGACAGAGTCTCACTCTGCACCCAGGCGGGAGTGCAATGATGTGCCATCTCAGCTCACTGAAACCTCCGCCTCCCAGGTTCAAGCAATTCTCATGCCTCAGCCTCCCAAGTAGCAGGGATTTCAGGTGCCTACTACCATGCCCAGCTAATTTTTCTATTTTTAGTAGAGATGGGGTTTGACCATGTTGGCCAGGCTGGTCTCCAACCCCTGACTTCAAGTGAGCCACCGTGCCTGGCCAAAAGTTTTTACTATTAATGATGCCCACTTTATCCATTTTTTCTTTTGTCACCTGTGCCTTTGGTATATCTTCTTCTTCTTCTTCTTCTTTTTTTTTTTTGGCTTGCTCCTTAATTCATCTTCATCTACCTTTTTTTTTTAAAGCACATAGAAGGTTACACAAACATATCTTCCTACTCAGCCTTGGTTTGTAATTTACTATTGTCCTGAGAATTTCAGAAAGGAAGAGAATTCTTGCTTCCCTGGCTAGCCTCTTGGAGTCTTGATGTACAAGAAGAAATGCTGTTGTGAATACAAAGAATGATGAGGAAGTGTACAAAAGGTGCCCTAGGCTGGCTGCAGGGGTCCAGCAGGCTGGCTACACTATTCTGTGGTCAGCCTCTTACAAATGGGGTGCTCCTGTCCATCTCCATGTCCAGCTGCCACCAGCCCCATGGTGTGAATGGCAAGGAAGTGGGGACTGGCGGCTGGCCGAACTCCGGGATGCAGCCCTGGCTGGCAGAGAACCAAAGGCAGAGGGGGAAAGACACTCCTGTGTATGAGAGAAATAATGCTAGCTCCAAAACCTATAATTCACAAGTTTAAAAAAATTTTAAAAATATAAAAGATTTTTCAACCAAACTGTGCTTTTATCTTTAGGTTTCTGAATGGGAGATTGTTCACACAGCTAAGCGGGCTGCAGAAGCCAGGCCAGTTAAAACAATATGCAGGCAGCTCTCCTCCAAGTAACCAGAAACTGTTGGCTCAAAGGAGCCTGAACCAAGGAACCAACCTGCTGGGAGACGTTTTCCAAGCAACAGCCTGAATGTAAATCCTCCTGCTGGGGAATGGCACTTTGGCAAATGAAGACCCTAATTAGAGATGGAAGGGTTTCTATTTTGTTTTTCTTTAATCCTTACCCTGGGGCCTTTGCAGGGCCACCATGTCTCTGCTTGTGTGCAAAGAAATTTCCAGCTTCTCTTTGTAACAAGATCCTCTTTTGGGAAAGAAGCAACAAGCCGACAATGTGGGCCCACCACAGCCGGGGGACCCTGCAACCAGCCTAATCCAAAACAAAAGGCTTGGTCTGGGCTGGAGCGGCTGGGTCACCTGGATTGGCCAAGTCGTTTGAAGTTGCTGGCCAAGTTGGGTCTTATGTTGCGCCAGCCCCATGAGACACTCAAATCCATGCTTAGAGTGCAAGTGAAGTTTCCTAACTTCCAAAGGAGAACAGCAGTGTGAACAAAATGCAAAACAGCAAGGGAGAACTGTAGCTCTGAGACACTAGGGCCAAGGTCCAATTGAAATGGGTGCGGAGACCTCTTCTCAGCCTTCCACTTGGGTCTTCACTATTGGATCTAAATAATGAGGCAGAGGGACTATGCTCTCTTTCAAATTGATCACTTTAGTTCTCAGAACATCCAGAAGTATTGCGTGCGTGGAGAACCTGCCCACACCGGTGTTGTTTTGTGGTGGGTGCATCATTGACTTACCCAGTATCCTCAGGGTCTTAAAACTGATGATTCTGCTCAATTTCATTTCTCTTTGGCCCTGGAAAGGCAGCTGAGTAGAGCTTTTGGGGCACAAAGTATCGAGCTGTTCAGTGAATGATAGAATCAATTTTAGATAGTTGTGGATAACTGAAGTGAAAACAAGGATGTACCTTTCAGCATCCTTCACATTGGTAAGTGTAGGAAGGGCTCCCATCAAGGGCTGTTAACTTACTTGTTGTTAAATTCACTGCTTACTACAGGATGCTTATGTCTAAGTGACTTCAAAAACTTGTGAAGGGGAATTACACATTTTTTAGTCTAATGTAGAAAGAATGCTTCTTCCTAATCACAACTCCATGCTGAGTCTCAGGCTGGGCTCTGTCCAAACAAAATCATCTTTGATATTTATAACTCTGTGAGCTGGTTGATACACTACACTGCTTTAAAGATGAATACATTGAGACTCGGCCGGGGCGGGAGCTGGGGGAGTGCTAAGCTGTGGACACTAGCCATGGCTCTGTCCCAGGTTAGCTCCAGACCTCCTGTTCTTTTCATCAGTTCTGTCCTTTGAGTTACTTAAGCCTACTGATGATAGTTGATGCAGTTCTACGTGACAGAGTGACAGGTTCCTGACCAACAGTCTGTCCCTACCCTACCTCATTGTTGGGAAGCCCAGTGCTGTTGAAGAGCTGCCCATTCCTGGTTGCCACATGCTAGACAAATATGTCTGCTGCATTTATTTCCCAGAAGTCCTCAGCTTGCTCATGCTGTCTAAAGTTAGCTTTCAGGGAATCCCAAGGTGTTTCTTTTTCAGCTCTCTGCTTGTGGTCAGGCCGCTTCAACCTGGGAGAAAAATGGCCCATTCTATTTGTTGTTGGGCAAAATGATGACTATGAAGAGTATCCCTTCCATGCTAGTAAATTCCCCTGTTCTGGCTTCTCAGTTTAATTTTCAGTGAAGCTTCTAGAAACCACTTAAAGTCATTGGGAAACAGGTACATCCAGGACTAAAAAGAAAACTGGGTTTGTAGATGCAGCATTGATCCCTCTAAAAAGATAAGGCAAGACAACACATTACCCTTTTGTCTTGGATTTTATTCCTTGGCTCCTTGGGACGTGTGCTGATAAAATGGGAAGATGTGGCGGCAAGTTTTACCCTTTGTTATTATTGAAAAAATCTTTGCCAAGTTACACTTGTAGGTAATTTGAAGCTGCATCCAACCAAAATGATGTTAGGAGAGGGTCCCTGATAATTTGGATGTCAACTTGCACTTGTACCTAATGAACAGCTTGACTCATTCCTGGCTAAATTTATGACAGTGGTTTTGAAAGGGGACTCAGATGTCAAGAACCAGACTCTATCACAGATTTTTAGATTACCTGTATAGGCCATAAAAGTGTGATTATATGGAGTAAATTGAATAATACTGGACTTTTGGCAATGCTGCTTCATTAGCATGAGGCACTGGATGGGGTAGGCCTAGAGGCCTGGTTAGGCTGAGCGCGATGCTCTAACACAATAGCAACCACGGACTTCACAGAATATTGGTGGTAGCCTTTCCCAGGTTGGCCTTGCATTGCTAATAATGTTTAAAATGTCTGTGTTCAGAGAAAAACATTATGAAAGTCTTAATAGTCTCAATATTATCCCCTAAATAGCTTTTCCCTGGATTTTTCCATCTGTCCTGGTTATTTCTGTGTCACTGCTGTAAAGTCACACAGCCATTCCAAGTGTTGCTGTGGCAACAGTAAGAATCCCAGTCAAAATCTCATCCTCAGGAAGAGCTGAGACATGTCACTCTAATTGTCACTGATGGTTTTCTTGCTTTAGGGTCATGTCTCACCCCTTACCCCCTCATTTAGTGACATATTTGATGATGTTCAGTCATCTGAAGTCACTCGTTTATGCCCTGAATGTCTCTGCTGGTTCCCCGAGTGGCCGCAGCCCCCTGGCCTGCAGGAGTTGTAGTACAGGCTTGGGTGATGTGATTCCTGATGTAGGTGGGACCCCCTAAACCAAGAGCAGTTCAGCAGCTGCAGCTGCTCAGAAGCTAGGCTTACAGACCATCTTCCTGCCACTCCATGTTTGACAGAAGGCAGAGAGATGCTTCAGTCTGCTAGCTGCACTTAAAGGTAGCCTGGATGCAGTGAGCTTGACTAAGTATTTCCCTTTTGTAGCTCAGTGTAAAGTACAGACTCTGTATTTTGGAATTCATTCATAAGCACTGCTGATACAGTACTTATTAAAGTGATAAGTTCACAGCCCTCCTGGGGCTCCTGGTCAATAGAGGGGACACAGAGACAACAAGCAAATAAACACAAACACAACAAACAGGGCAACGGTAGATTGTGATGCAGCTGCAAGGCCAACAAACAGGGTGAGTGGGACACTTCTCTGCATAGGTTGCCTTGAGCCAAGAGCTCAGAGTCAAGGTTCCTGAAAGAAGAGAGGGAAAGATTCCCACCCCCCCACCCCCCACATCAGAGTTGGCCTGCCTCCACTCCCTCATCTGTTCTTTGACACATCTGCAAGCTGGGGTGTGCTCTGATGCTTCCTGTCATTCTGTCACTTTCTAACCCATCAAACAGCACTTTGCTACCATATAAGTATTAGTATCTGCCTCCTGTCTGCTAAGTAATAAAATGAAGGCACTCAAGTCTTACAGAAATTTAGCTGCTTTATTTTAGGTATCTCGTTAAATATTCTCTGCTTGACTATTGTGTGGCAGTTGCTTTTAAATCTTCTGAAACTTGCATAATATGCTATGTGATACAAAAGGATGCATATATAAAACCTTTACTTTTCTAATAATTGCCTATAACTTACCAGCTTGAATTGTTTTAATGTTTAGTGTAGCCTAAGAAGTCCAAAGTTTAATTGAAATTCAGTTTTGGTTTTTTTGCTTTGGGTTAATACTCTTACTTCCAGGCTGGGCACAGTGGCTCACATCTGTAATCCCAACACTTTCGGAGACCAAAGTGGGCAGATCACCTGAGGTCAGGAGTTCAAGACCAGCCTGGCCAACATGCCAAAACCCTATCCCTATTAAAAATACAAAAATCAGCCAGGCATGGTGGCACAGGCCTGTAGTCCCAGTTACCTGGGAGGCTGAGGTGGGAGGATCACTTGAACCTGAGAGTTGAAGGTTCCAGTGAGCCAAGATTGCACCACTGCACTCCCACCTGGGTGATAGAGCAAGACTCCGTCTCAAAAAAAAAAAAAAATCTTTCTTCCAGATTTCTTTCCCTCTCCCATGGTTTTAAGAAGGGAAGGAACAGTCAGTAATGATGGCTCACACCTGTAATCCCAGCACTTTGGGAGGCCAAGGTGGGCAGATTGCTTGAGCCCACGAGTTCTAGATCAGTGTGGCCAACATAGTGAAACTCTGTCTCTACAACAAATACAAAAATTAGCAGGGCGCAGTGGTATAGTCTGAGCTACTCGGGAGGCTGAGGCAGGTGAATTGCTTGAGCCCACAAGGCAGAGGTTGTAGTGAGCTGAGATTGTACCACTGCACTCCAGCCTGGGTGATAGAATGAGACCCTTTCTCAAAAACAAACAAAAAGGTAGAGGAGGGTAGGAAGGAAAGGAAAGGCCAGGCATGGGTGACTCATGCCTATAATACTAGCACTTGGGGAGGCTGATGGGGGAGAATAGCTTGAACCCAGGAATTCGAGACCAACCTGGGCAATATAGTGAGACTCTCGTTTCTACTCCCCCCAAAAAACAAAAGTGAAGAGAAGGAAGGAAAGAAAGAGGGAATAAAAAAGCTGATCAAAACTGAAACTGGCTTGGCTAATAAGAGTTGTATCTTATATTCTGAAATGAATAATGTTGCAAGAGATCAAGTGATCATTACTAAATGATGCCTCTGGTGCTAGTGAAGGTTGTTATCATAGTTCATGCAGACTTCATGTGAACATTGACCTCATGTTCACATGAAGACCTAAAGGCCAGACGTTTTTAGATCCTTTCAGCCTCTGACAGGTGCATTCTGGGAGGTGAATTTGTATGTGACCGCCTTGAAGAAAGGTGAAAGCCTAGAGACAGGTCGTAATGGGTTAGAACACTCTTTAGAAAATAGTGAATTAAGGAAACAAGGTTTTGCTCGGGCAGGGGGTGGGAGCTCTAGCAAATAAAGGTTCTACTAGAACCCACTTCCTTTATTCTACTAAGTAAAGTCTTGCTAACACTGAATAATTATAGTAGAGAAAGCCTGAATGAGACCATCCTTTTACTGGTTCAATAAAGGTTAATTTAAGGACCCAATGGGACTTGACAGAGCTTCAATTTAGGGATTTTTGCAGATTACCTGTTAAGGCCATGAAAACAGAAGTGTATTTGTTCTTTAATATGTGCATGACCTCTTAGTATTTAAGAGTGATTACTGATTAACCAGGGAGTTTCAAAGGAGATGTTTCCATATTCAGATTTTAAAAAGTTGCCAGCAGCTGAGAAAGCTGACTTATGTTGGGATGAGCTATGAGCAGAGCAGGGCTGCTGTATCTCAGAGCATGGTTCACCTGGAGAAACTTCTTCCTATGTCAAGCACCTGTAGCATCCTAGGGGTTGTGCCCAGTGTTGCACTAAAGCCACCTCTGCAGCATGTTTCCATCCAAGAAACTTGAAGTGGGAAGGAAAAGTAACACTTGCCTAGAAAGGAAGTTTGTCTGCTCCATGTATTCACTACGAAATTCAGACAGCAACTCTTTTTCCCCACAGATGGCGTTAAGGACAGAGCCATTGAGTGTCAGAGACAGGCTCAGCCTCTGGAACCTACTTGTCTGTTTCCATTTCCAATGGTGGGATGTTTTCCAGGCAGAGATCTGTCAGTTTTATGAGGGCCAAAGATGCATTAGCCACACAGGATACACCTGTGCAGTATTTTAAAATGTAAATTAGTTGCAAACACTTGAATTGGAAGATTTAATATAAAAATCCACATTTGTGGTCAGGCACGGTGGCTCACACCCGTAATCTCAGCACTTTGGGAGGCCAAGGTGGGCAGATCGCCTGAGGTCAGGAGTTTGAGACCAGCCTGGCCAACATGGTGAAACCCTGTGTCTACTAAAAATATAAAATTAGCAGGGTGTGGTGGCAGGCACCTGTAATCCCAGCTACCTGGGAGGCTGAAGCAGAAGAATCACTCGAAACCCGGGAGGCACAGGTTGCAGTGAGCCGAGATCGCGCCATCGCACTCCAGCCTGGCGGACAAGTGAGACTGAGTCTTAAAAGAAAAAATCCACATTTCTACCTTCTCATGAAAAATCAGAAGGTCTGGCAGTGCTGACCTTTCCTCCTAGTAAAGGAAGCCCCAGCTGCCTGGAAGTTGCCCCCATCAGGCAGGTGTGCACTGTCCAGTCTGGCATGGTGCCCACCACTCTGCTACCTTCCTCACACTGCAGCAGCACATGCATTGTCATGAATCTTACATGTGGCCCCTGTAGACAATTGAGTTTGCTGTCTGTGTTGTGTGATTTTTAAACTGCAGTGAGGAAGACCATCCAGGTTGTGTGTGGAAAGTTGAGCAAATCAAGTGTGAACACAGACAAATAATTTCTGACAGTCAAACAATAAATATAAAGAGGGACCAGAGAAAGGTTGAATTAGCAGACTTGTATACTCTGATTGTGTCAAGCACCGTAAGACCAATTTAGGGTGACCATATCTTTTGTCATCCAAGCTGAGACACTTTTGAGAATGGAAAGGGATGCTATTATTATTAATTATGGTGGGAGGAGAAATGTAAACTGGGGCTGTCCTGGGCATGTTAGGAAAGAAAATGTGGCCACCGTAGGCCTACGAATGGGACATGAAAACAGAAAGATTACATTCCGTCAACCAGGGTGAGTGTAGAAAAGACTCATAAGAGGGGCTCACACAGAGGCTACACTGGTATAGAAATTGTTATAGAAAAATTGGGCAAGGTTTTGCAGAGAAAAGTGGCTTTTAGATGTGTCCTTAAGCATGGGAAGGGCCTTGAGAGGTAACGAAGGGTCCAGGAGAGCGATTGAGGTAACATGAATAACCTGTGCAACAGCTGGAAGATGTTTGCCATAACTTTTCAGAAATGGGGGAACTGTGTGGGTGGAGCATCTGGTGCTTAGAGGGCAAATAGTGTGGGCATGGAGGGCGGACTGGTAGACTGGATCCAAACTGGACCCAAAGGAGAGTCCTGAACATGATAAGGAATTGAGACTTGAATCTGAGGATGAGAGGACAGCTCAGGGCATCATGTGTGGAATGAACTGGAAAAAGATTGGAGACAGAGAAACTGCTGCATTACAGGGTAGCAGGGATGCAAAGGGAGAGCCCACTTGAGAGTGATTCACTGCGGAGATTGGATGTGGAGAGAGAAAGGGGAAGGGGTAGTGAGAGGAGAGGAAGAAGATTTGGGTTTCTAGATTTGCATGATGGTGATTGCTTTAACCCAAGACAAGCAATGTAGGTTTGGGAGAAAGTTGGCGACTCTGACTTTGATCAGGACTAGAGCCCTGACTTTGACTTTGAACTGGAGCCCTTTGAACTCTAGCACCAAAAAGGGTCGTGGGTAGAGATGAAGGTTGAGAAGTCATTAGATAGGGGAGTGTGTATTCAAACCAGGAGTCCGGAATGAGCTTGTCCAGAAAGAGTATAGAGTAAGAAGAGAAAAGGGGCCCAACACAGGACTTCAAGGAAAACGAGTGAGTGGGACCATGTAAGAGTCAGTGAAGGGAACTTGAAGACCTCAGACAGAAGAAAACAGAAACAGGCTTAAGAGCACAAAGCAATGTAAACAAGCTGGTAGAATAGCAGTAGTACAGACAACAGCACGGGTGAGGTAGTATTGCCTTGTGTATTCATTTAGCACAGGTATATCAGTTAGCCTTTGCTGCATAATAAACTGCCCTTAAAATGTAGCAACTTAAAAACAACAATCATTTTCATTGCTCATGATTCTGTGGGTTAGCCGAGTAGTTCTTCTGATCTGGGTCAGCCTCGTTGATCTTTGTGGTCAGCTGGTGGTACCTCTGGGACTGAGTGATCTAGGATGCCTTCACTTACGGGTTTGGCGCCTCACCTAGGATAGCCAGGCCCTCTTAACATGTGGTCTCTTATCCAGTAGACTAGCCCAGGCTTCTTACGTGATAATTCTTAGGGTTCCCAGCAGCAAGAGAGGGCAAGCATGAACACCTGTGAACTATTTGATCTTTTCAAGCACTTTTCACGCTTCTGCTGGCATTATATTTGCTCATGTCCCATTGACCAAAGCAACTCATGTGGCTAAGACTAAATTCAAGGGGTTGAAAAATAAACTCAATTTCTTGATGGAAGGAATCATAAAATATTGTGGCCATTTTCTTTACTCCAAGAGGTGTGAATGTCTTGTGACACTTGGCAGGAGAAGATATTTGATACTTTGGGTCAATCATGTAACTTCCTTCCAGTTGAGCTAGGAAAGATTGAAGATTGCAACAGAACAACTTAAATTCTGAAGACCCATTTGTTATTATATTACAGAATTATTTTAATTATGTTCCATCTGAAAGGTGAAGGTAGTGCAGGGAAAAAAAGTACCACTTGCATTCATGACATGAAGCTAAAGCGATTACTAAAGAAATTGATAATACCCAGTTGAAAATTCAAACGAGAGTCCTTTTTATCAAAGCAGTGCTGTCTGATTTGCAGCAATTAACACCTTAGTGCCATGATTTATTTAATACTAGGTCGATGATTAGTAATCATTAATTGGCACCTACCATGTACCCAAACTACACCAAGCACTTTACACCCATGAACTATTTGATCCCCTCAAAACCCTATGAAGTACAATCACTGTCTCAGTTCTACAGATGAGGAAACTAGGGATCAAATATTAAATGTCTTGACTTAATACTTGCCTGAGGATATCAGTAAGTGTGATAGAACTGGAAATAGGAAGTAGGGATTTCCCTCAGGCCATCGGGCTCCCCTGACTGTGGGCAGGATTAGCAAGTATGTACTCCACCCCCCCCCACCTTGATTATCCTTATCTTGATGAAGTACAGTTGTCCCTTGACATCCATAGGAGATTGGCTGCAAGACCCCTCCACCCCCAGTGGATACCAAAAGCCATGGATGCTCAGGCACCTTATATAAAACAGCGATAGTATTTGCATATAACCTATACACATCCTCCTGTAAACTTTAAATTATCTCTGATTACTTTATGATACCCAATACAATGTAAGTGCTATGTATTAATAAATAGTTGTTATAATGCATTGTTTAGGGAATAGATGACAAGAAAAAAGTCACATTTAGTACAGATACAACCATCTTATTTATTTATTTATTTATTTATTTTTCAAGACAGAGTTTTGCTTTGTCACCCAGGCTGGAGTGCAATGGCACGATATCAGCTCACTGCAACTTCTGCCTCCTGGGTTCAAGTAATTCTTGTGCCTCAGCCTTCTGAGTAGCTGGAACTACAGGCGCATGACACCATGCCCAGCTGATTTTTTTGTATTTTAGTAGAGACAGAGTTTCACCATGTTCCCCAGGCTGGTCTGTAACTGCTGAGCTCAGGCAGTCTGCCCTCTTCAGACTCCCAAAATGGTAGGATTACAGGTGTTAGCCACCTCGCCTGGCTGCAACCATCCCTTTTCTCTTCCGAGTATTTTCCATCCATGGTTGGTTGAATCCACTGATGTGAAACCCACTGATAAAGACATCCCACTGTATACTCATGTCTGCTGACCTGGGGTCTGCCTGCCTCCCAGAGTCCAGCCGGGCTCTGTTCTGATGGTCTAACTTACCCATTCATCCAGATTTCATTGAGAAGGGCTTTGTTTTAAAATACCGTAATCCCAGCTACTGGGGAGGCTGAGGCAGGAGAATCACTTGAACATGGAGATGAAGGTTGCAATGAACCAAAGTCATGTTATTGCACTCCAGCCGGGGAAACAAGAGCGAAACTCTATCTCAAAAAAATAAATAAAATACTGAGTCAGTTTTAGTAGATATCAGAAGGACGTATTATTTTGTTCAGTCTGCATAATTTTTAAAACTGGTTTTGGAATTTTCCTATATTAACTAAAATTAAATGCATTCACATGGTAAAAGGTTGTTTGTGTCAAAATAGTTTTGCTTTGAAGTAATAAGGGGCAATAATGGAAAAAAGAATAGTTGCGGATTCTCTCCTCCTTGTTTTCATCTTTTTTTTTTTTTTTTGTGGAGACAGATCCTCTTTCTGTCCCCTAGGCTGGAGTGCAGTAGCACAATTTCGGCTCACTGCAACTTCCCTCCTGGGTTCAAGAGATTCTCCTACCTCAGCCTCCTGAGTAGCTGGGATTACAGGCATGCACCACCACGCCCGGCTAATTTTTGTATATTTAGTAGAGGCCGGATTTCACTCTGTTGGCCAGGCTGGTCTTGAACTCCTGACCTCAAATGATCCACCCACCTCTGCCTCCCAAAGGGCTGGGATTACAGGTATAAGCCACTTCACCCAGCCTTGTTTTAATCTTTATTGAAGTGTAATAGACATGTGATAAACAGCACATATTTAAAGTGTACAATTTGATAAGGTTTGACCTATATCCACACACGCACACACACATGCACACACACATGCGCGCGCACACACACACACACACGCACCCATGAAACCATCACCACAATCAAGATGAACATATCTGTCACTCCCCCAAAATTCCCTCAATTCCCCTTTAAAGTCCCTGCCTCCCTTTCCTAGCTTCCCTGCCAAATCCCAGACAACTACTGATCTGCCTTCTCCTACTGTACACTAGTTTGCATTTTACAGAATTTTACCTGAATGGAATCATGCAATATGTACTGCTTATTCTGGTTTCTTTGACTCAGCATAATTATTTTTAGATACATTCATGTGGATTGTGTATATCAGTAGTTCATTCCTTTTAAGTATGAAAAGAGGATCACTGGGTGGAGAGAGATCCAAGATGGCCGATTAACAACAGCTCAGGATTGTAGCTCCCAGTGAAAGCGCAGAGAGTGAGTGGACGCTGCACTTTCAGATGAATTTCTGTTGCCCACAAACTGGGAGCTACCCAAAGGAGGAGCCACTCAGGTCGCCAGCGCGACTCTTTTGACCGGCGCAGCTGTTTTGCCGGCGCCCCAGCACGGTGCGGCGCTTCTCAGTGCGGAGTATACGCGACTGAGTGCCCTTTGAGTCGGGCTCGGCTGGTCCCATCCCCACAAGAACAGCAATTGGAAGCGCTGAGGACTGAGAGTTTCACAGTAAGCACAGCTGAACCCGGGAAAGCCTAGCTCTGCGGGGAAAGGGCGTCTGCCGAAGGAAAA